>OZ035830.1:38289707-38503732 GCA_964034765.1 Knipowitschia caucasica | reverse complement strand
GGGGGTAACCAATATAGGCTGTATGAAGGAACAGGTTTGTTTAAGATTGTGTTTGTCGAGTTTAAACTTCTCGCAAGGTTTAGGGAAGCTAATATCAGGCTCTAAGTTTTAAGCTCACAATGCATATGGGCAAGCAGCGAATTACTAGTTTGGCTCAATATTTATCTGTAAATGAAGATTGAATAATGTATTTAAAAGAAAATTACAAGGCACGTTTATGATCAATGTTTGATTATTATTGTAATTTTTTTTACATTTTTTGTAAAACAGTGCTCTCCATCACAATGAGATATTTTGTGCATCTCATGAAACAAAAGGGAGCTAAAATGGTGCATTCATATATGTATAGTTAGCGTAGTTCAGATTAGCCCTGCTGCATTGCAAAAGCACTAGTCTAACAAAAATAGTTATTGTGACAGGCCAAGGAACACTATTTTTGAACACAACAGATTGGCATTTTTGGTCTACTAGACATCTGTACATCAGAGAACAAATTATATTCCTCTTTTTAGTTGATGAATTGAACACTAAGGTTACATGTTAAATAATTGGTACTTCAAATGAATTCCAACTACTTTTATATAGTTAAATACTGATGTCATCTGAACAAAGCACTTAAATGGTTGTTTCTGCACCTTATTGTTTATGCTACCCTTTTAATGTCTTGTGACGATCGTTTGTATTTTTAGTCTGTTTTTATGTTGTCTCATGGTTGCAATCTGGAACACAAATGCAAAAGCACCCAATGTCCATCCATCCATCCATTTTCTACCCTTTAATCCATTTCTGGGTCAGGGGTCACATTGGGTCAGCACCCAATGTGTTTTTTTATAATAGAAATGGCAAATAAACTAAATTAAAAAAAAGTTGTCAGTGGTGCCTAATTAATTTTGGTCGGAGGCCGAATAGTGATTGTGGGGGGCCACACGTTTTTCTGGAAAATTTGTTTAAAGCTTTTGCATCTTTCTCTTAAAATTATGATAAGCATGTGTCTTTGATGTCTAAAATAGCTCCGATCATTTTGGCACAGAATCCTTCATACATAGGTCAACCAAAATGCCATCAATTTATCAACTAAAACTTCAGCTCAGCACTAGATCGATAAAGACTACTCATTTAACACATTTTGAAGTGACTGCAGTTTTGATTTAAGCTGCCGTCTATCATTGTGTAGTTTTAAAAGAATCACTTGAATGAACTCAAAAAAGCCAATGCACTTCTCCGGGTAGCTCAGATGCAGAGCATAAATCAACCCAAACAAACACACGAGAGCATCAGTCCATGATGTGCTGGACATTACAACCTGGTCCTCGAGCACAATGAAGACTTTTTGAGTTGAGAATGGAACACCGCCTGGGACATCATCAGCCATAGCCACAAGTGCAACAGTTCTCTCTTGAAAATCCATTTCGTCCTGCATGGGGGAGAATAATCCAGTTATCCATTTGTACAAATCAATTTACTATAGACGCCGCCCACAACCAACAGAATAGAACCCTTAACCATTTATTTTTTTTACCTTGCATATCCGGAAGAGATCAGATGAGTCCTCCTTCAAATGGATTATTAGGCCGGACAGGGCTACTGTTCTAATGACATTCATGTCATTCTTCTCCTGAAAAGACAACACATTAACAAACATCTAAATATGATGATTTGAATTTAAGTCACTTACCTGTTCATAAACTGTCAGAAGTTGTTCCATCTTTTCCCCCCAGGGACCTGATCTCTTCTTTTTGTAAAGCTCAATGAGTTTTGGTGCGTATTTATCAAGCGAAGCATAGAAGAGATGGGGCAGGTTCTCATTAGTTATCCAAAGAAACTCGCTGTAGAGCTGGGGGGAGGGAGCATGAGGTGTCAAAAATGTAGAGCACAAATAAATACAATTTTCCAGTAAATGTGATTTTTTTTTTGCCTCTGTTAAAGATTTACCTTTTAACATGTTTCGTCGGTCTTGACTTAGTCTTCGCAGGGGATGACAACCACCTGAAAAAATGAAAATAAAGAAATCATGAGAACTCGAGATTATATATCAGCAAAAACATTAAGACTTTTAATGTATACACCTTTTGAAAACAAGACTTAAGTATAAATACTGACATAATACTGATTGACATGGACTGACCCTCAAAATTTGAGTGTGAAAATCACATCTAAAAAAGAGGTAGTCGTAATAAGGCTTAATCTTAAAACAACGTAAAGACATGTATTTTTCTGTATGTATTTACATGTCGATAAATAACTGTACGAAACATAACATTGAATTATTTCATAATTTCACTGCGACTGAAACGTAAATGTAAATCTGTCAAGTCACTCGTCAAACTGAGAAGGCGGGACTTCCTGTGCTTTGGGCGAGTCAATTTCACTCAGTTTCTGAGGCTCCTTTTTATTAAACTCTGCAGGGTTCCCCTGAAGTGAAATTGACTTGCCAAAGCACAGGCCGGACCAAGTCCCGCCTTCAGTTTGACAAGTGACTGACAGATTTACATTTCATGGTCGCAATGAAATCAATTAAATGTGTGTGTGTGATTGATATATTATGTTTCTTAAAATGTATTGACAAAAGTATTTCTGTAAACATTGTTTCATCACATGTATTGGCACATTTAATTATATAAATATTACATCTTGGATCTTTGTTGTAGCAATGGCTAAATATGGTCAAAAATATTTTCCCCTTTCTGGCAGTACAGACGTACACCCACACAAGCAGTATGTGGATAATTTCAGATTCAGATTCAGATTCATTTATTGGCCATGTGCAGTATAAAAACTACATTGGAATACATTTGCAAAAAGAGGTACTCTGTGTGCACCGACAGAATAAAAGCACGATACATTGTAATATAAATACACATACACTGAATATAAAATAATAATAAAAACAGCTGACACTGTGGCACCGATCAACAAAACAATACAAGGGGTAAAAGCAGGAATTAAAGTGCTCTGTTTAGGCACCTAACAGCCTGTGGAAAGAAGCTGTTAGCATAGCGCGATGTCTTGCATCTCAGTGACCGATATCTTCTGCCAGAGGGAAGAAGCTGGAACATGGCTTTCCCAGGGTGGCCAGAAGAGTCACCGATGATTTTAAGAGCTTTGTTTAAAAGTCTGGATTTGTAAAGAACCTCCAGAACAGGAAGCTCACAGCCCACGGCCCTCTTTGCAGAGCGGAGCACCTTGTTTAAAGCTCTCTTTTCTTTATCTGTGATGTTTCCAAACCACACAGACACAGAACCAACAAGTAAACTCTCAATGGTGCAGCGATAAAAGTTAAGCAGAATCTTAGAGTTAGTGGTAAATTCTCTAAGTTTCCGCAAAAAGAAGAGCCGCTGACGAGCTTTCTTAACAACCCGGTCAGTGTTTTTAACCCATTTCAGGTCGTTAGACAGAGTTAAACCCAGGAACTTGCACTCCTCTACGATCTGCACCTGGGAGTTGTCAATAACAACAGGAGTGTGAGAACTGCTGCGACTGAAGTCAAAGACAAGTTCACATGTTTTTGCAGTGTTCAGCTGGAGATTGTTTACTTTACTCCACTGAAAAACATGTTCGATCTCTGCTCTATAAGAGGAATCATCATTGTCACTGATGAGACCGATGATGGTGGTGTCATCAGCATATTTGATGATCAAATTTGAGTGAGTGTACAAAGTAAAAAGCAGAGGACTCAAAATACATCCCTGAGGAGAACCAGTGCTCACAGAAACAACATCAGAAAAACAGTCATTGATTTTTACTCTCTGAGATCTGTCAGTTAAAAAGCTAAAAATCCATTTACACATGGCAACATTCAGACCAAGGGACATTAGTTTTTCAACCAATATGCTTGGGACAAGACAATTAAAAGCAGAGCTATAATCAATGAACAGCATTCTCGCCACAGATTTACTAGTGTCCAAATGAGTGTAGACAGAGTTCAGAGCAAAGGAGATGGCATCCTCCACACTCCTGTTCTGTCTGTAAGCAAACTGGAGCGGGTCAACACTCACAGGGATCTGGCTCTTAATAAACTCCAGCACGAGCCGCTCAAAAGTCTTCATAAGAACAGACATGAGGGCCACAGCGATTTGGGTGTGTTTTCATAGGCAAATATTAGATTTATTTAGTTTCAATTTTGGGCATTTAAAAAAAAGGCATTCAATTTGGTATTCAGTTAAGACGTGACTATCACTGTACCTAATTCCAACTAAATTGGAGATTTTGCTGCTGGAGGCTCTGGTCCATTTGACACAGACTGACCCTATAACCAAAGAAGAAATTGCTTACCCACAAAGCAGCAAATTGAGGGATGGCTTCTTGTCGCTAGTCTACACAGGAACCCAATTTCTATTCAGAGTGACAGAAAAAATATGTTGAAGTGACAAAGTCAAAGTCAGTGAAAACATACAACAACAAACAAATTCACAGAATTATTGCAAAACAAGATTTAAACAGTACAATTTGGTAACTATTTACTGTGTGGGTTCTAGGTTATATATGCAGTAAATACGCTCTCAAAATACATATTTTCTAATCTGAATTTCATATTCAGACATTTACTCCCGAACATGAATACGTTTCTCTCAAATACAATGAACCGAGGTCTTGACGGTCCTTTTCTCCTAGCATAGCACCACGTGATTAAACAAAATTAAGCTAACATCATGCTAACGCCATGCTTTCAAAATGAAGCAATCCCCGATACCACGAGCATCATCAAAAATACTGTTCAAGCATGATAAGTAAACGTGAATTTCAACTGTAATAAAACAGCAACCAACATACGTCGTCGAACCACGACTTTACGCACTTACATGCCTATGTAAGTGCTCGCTCCTTTACATATCCTAGCATGACGCAATGTGACTTAGAAAAATTAAGCTAATGCTAACATTAAGGTAATGGACGCTAGCCCCTCGACCACGAGCAACCATACGAGCAACATCGAACATGTTGTTTAAACCTCAAGTAAACGTGAATAAAAATGAGAAAACTACGCACACTAACCATGACTTTACAGATACGAATGTACGTAACGCTAGCTCCTTTTGCTATTGTAGTACAGGGCCATGTGACAGAGCAAAGTTAGGCTAAAGAGTTAGCTCTATCAGATATGGCAAAAGCATGTTCTTAGCAGAATTATAGAAACTACAGAGTATACATGTAAAGCACACGTTAAATCACCCAATGTATGTCTGTCGTTGCTCCTTTAAACTTAATAGAAAGGCGCCATTCGGCAAGAAAAAACTATAGTAGCACTGGCGATATCAATATGGCGCTAACCCGGTCCCAGTCATAGGCAGGGATGGAACGGTGCATATCTATGCAGATTAAGCAAAAGTCAAATCCGTTCGCTAAACTCGACTTTACACGGGTTCTATGGCACATTACAATCTATCAAAGTTATGTAAAGTGATGCTAATTACCGAGTGAAGTCGTCCGGACACGACGTGCGCTCTCATTTCTTCTGAAGACTGAACGACGAGGTTAAGACCGTGTGCAAAACTAAAGTCAAGAGGAGCGTTCACACTCACCTGCGCATGCGTAGTCAGAGAAAACAAATACATAAATGGATATTGATTATTGTTTCATTTGAATAAATAAAATGTAAGCAATCAACCACTTAAATAATGAAATAGTACTACCAGCTCTGTACCTGACAAAGTTGTTATATATGAAGAAATTAAAGTCTTATGACTGATAAATTAGCAGTCTGAACACACCACACATGGAAAATCCATCAGATTATTTTTACAAATATCGGAACGTTCTTAAGATTGTCGTTAGGGGTAAATCAGGTCTTAAATCGGCCTAATTATCCTGTCGTGTGAACTGTTTCGCTTCAGCTTGTTGTTGAACAGGTTCTAAAACTGTCACAAAATCTAGTGAAAAAGTAATTTCAAATAAAAAGAAAATATATAAAATAAAATATCAATAAATCTGTTTAATGTAAAAAAAAAGTCTAAATGTTTCTTTTTAAATAAATAAAACCTCAAACCAATGATGAAACCTTTGATTTCTTCAAAAGTCACTTTGTAATTAAGTCACAAACACTGACCTCAGTTTGTTCTGAAGAAACATTAAAAACACTAAAAACTGAGGCTTTCTATAGATTTGTTTTCAGTCACTTTTCTTTTCATGTTTTTATCGTTTCTCTTTCGTGCTCATTACATCATGTTTTCTTTATTCAGGTTGTGGGTCTGTGGTTTGTCAGAGATCAGCTGTTCCTCTGTGGCCTCAGCTCTGGAGTCCAACCCCTCACATCTCACACTCCTGGACCTGGGTCAGAACAAACTGTCTGATTCTGATGTGAAGAAGCTCCTGGAACTCCAACAGAGTCCTCACTGTCGACTGCAGACTCTGAAGTGAGTAGTGACTTCTTGGTTCTGTTTTGAGCTCGGAGCAAGTGGCTCAGATGTGACTGTGTTCTAAACCCGAGGCGTGTGCAGTCGAGCCTCTTCAACACTTCATACACAACATGAGGTCATCAGTGCTTTTCATATCAGATAAACCAGACTCTGTATCCTGTGTCTCTGTATCCTGTGTCTCTGTATCCTGTGTCTCTGTATCCTGTGTCTCTGTATCCTGTGTCTCTGTATCCTGTGCCTCTGTATCCTGTGCCTCTGTATCCTGTGTCTCTGTATCCTGTGCCTCTGTATCCTGTGTCTCTGTATCCTGTGCCTCTGTATCCTGTGGTTGGACTGATCTCTTCTTCTTCACAGGTATTCATAATAATCTGCAGCTGCTGCTCAGAGGAAACTGACGACATGGAACAGAAACAGCTGCTCTCTACGAACTGTAATCATCTATAATCTATAATCTATATCTATAGTCTATATCTATAATCTATGTATATAATCTAGATCTATAATATAGATCTATAATCTAGATCTATAGTCTGTCTATAATCTATGTCTATAATCTATATATATAATCTATGTCTATAATCTATATCTATAATCTATGTCTATAATCTATGTCTATAATCTATATCTATAATCTATGTCTATAATCTATGTCTATAATCTATGTCTATAATCTATATCTGTAATCTATGTCTATAATCTATATCTGTAATCTATGTCTATAATCTATATCTATAATCTATATCTATAATCTATGTCTATAATCTATGTCTATAATCTATATCTATAATCTAGATCTATAATCTAGATCTATAGTCTGTCTATAATCTATGTCTATAATCGATGTCTATAATCTATGTCTATAATCTATATCTATAATCTATATCTATAATCTATATCTATCTATATATCTATAATCTATATCTATAATCTATATCTATAATCTATAATCTATGTCTATAATCTATGTCTATAATCTATGTCTATAATCTATGTCTATAATCTATATCTATAATCTATATCTATAATCTATATCTATAATCTATGTCTATAATCTATATCTATAATCTATATCTATAATCTATATCTATAATAATCTATGTCTATAATCTATGTCTATAAATCTAGATCTATAATCTAGATCTATAGTCTGTCTATAATCTATGTCTATAATCTATATCTATAATCTATGTCTATAATCTATGTCTATAATATATATCTATAATCTATGTCTATAATCTATGTCTATAATCTATATCTGTAATCTATGTCTATAATCTATATCTATAATCTATATCTATAATCTATATCTATAATCTATATCTGTAATCTATATCTATCTAAATAATCTTCACACTTTTGGGTTCAAATGGTGGGATTATGATATTGTTTGTATTTACTTTAAATCCACCCTGTGTCATTTTTACAGTTGCTCCAAATAAAAAAAACATGTTAAATAATAATAAATGTGACCTTTTTAAGAATATTTATCTCCACCATGTGTTTTAAATTGTTTTCATAAACTTAGAATTTAACTTATAAACAGTGTTGGGCACGTTACTTTGAAAAAGTAATTAGTTATAGTTACTTTTTGGGAGAAGTAACTAGTAACTGAGTTACTAACGGAGTTACTCCACTATAAAAGTAACTAGTTACCAGTAAAAGTAACTATTGCGTTTCTTTTTCGTTTTGTTCTGGAACATAATGTGCACTCGACGTGCGCATTTTTACCTTTAACCTTTAACCTCAGTGAGTCTGAAATAGTGCTGATATTTCCATCTAGAAAAGTCTGTTTTTCTTCATCTCTCTCTGTGCTGTAAGCACTAAACACCAACACCCGCCACTGTGAATGTGGAAACACCGGTGAAGCACTGACTTCAGCCCAATCAGATGAACATATATATCATATATATATATATATATATATATATATGGACCATATAATATAACCTTCATATAAATCAACTGGACCAAGAGAGCGGCGTATTCACACTTTGTTTGGCTACAGCAGAATATGTTTCATGCATTGTTTGTTCAAACAAAACGCAAAACTATGAGTTATGGGTCTTACCTTATAAATGACCTGCACAGTCCACTTCGGTTCAGACCAGTTCCGTGTTTAAGTCCAGATAATAGTTTGAGCGTAGATATATAATCCTCCATTTGGAAATGAGTCCAATGAGTTTTAAAAAGTAAAACAAAACGCGTGTGTCCTCCATAAACTCCTCTGTTTTGCTGCAGCCGGGTGCATCCAATTTCTAAAACCAACCGTCTAACACTTCACTCTCTTTCTTATCATTCCTATAGTCATTGAAAAATTACCCTAAGTGCATTTTAAATTATCTTAAAATGTGTTTTATGTATGTTAGCCAAACCTGCTGCTGTCCTTAGCAGATAAACCAGGAAGAGAAAGGAGCTTTTCTATGGAATTGTATGCAGCCTTCTGCGCTCACATGAGCTCCTCTGAGGCCTCACGGTGATACAAGCCGTGGTTGAGCGCGATTAAGACCCATATTTGTTTCAGAAACACAATTTATGACCATCCTCTCAACTGTAGACATTGTAAAGGAAATATGTTTTACATCAGCCTCATCCTGTCTTCTCTCATGACAACACGTGCACGAGTCCTATCACGAAGTAAAAAGAGAAGTTCATTGTGCGTCTTGAGTAACGCGCAGTAACGGGATGTAGCAAATGATAACGGCGTTATAGTTACAGTCAAAGTAACTAGTTAGATTACTCGTTACTGAAACAAGTAACGCCGTTATTCCCATCACTGCTTATAAATGTCCATGAGGCTGAGTCCTCTCTGTGTCAATGCACCGTCTTTAAATACAGTGGTCCATAAGGGACAAAAAGGAGAATCTCCTTTTCATTTCACATGAGCTACTGATGTAAAAGAACCATGGAGGACCAGTTATATAAAAGAACCATGGAGGACCAGTTATATAAAAGAACCATGGAGGACCAGTTATATAAAGGAACCATGGAGGACCAGTTATATAAAGGAACCATGGAGGACCACAGTTATATAAAAGAACCATGGAGGACCAGTTATATAAAAGAACCATGGAGGACCAGTTATATAAAAGAACCATGGAGGACCACAGTTATGTAAAAGAACCATGGAGGACCAGTTATATAAAAGAACCATGGAGGACCACAGTTATATAAAAGAACCATGGAGGACCAGTTATATAAAAGAACCATGGAGGACCACAGTTATATAAAAGAACCATGGAGGACCACAGTTATATAAAAGAACCATGGAGGACCACAGTTATGTAAAAGAACCATGGAGGACCACAGTTATATAAAAGAACCATGGAGGACCACAGTTATATAAAAGAACCATGGAGGACCAGTTATATAAAAGAACCATGGAGGACCACAGTTATATAAAAGAACCATGGAGGACCAGTTATATAAAAGAACCATGGAGGACCACAGTTATATAAAAGAACCATGGAGGACCAGTTATATAAAAGAACCATGGAGGACCACAGTTATATAAAAGAACCATGGAGGACCAGTTATATAAAAGAAAAACCCAAAGTCTTAAAACATAATTATATAAAAGGCCGGCGTCATAGCAGCAAAGTGTCAACATCACAAACCACACACACAAAGACAGCGTTAACACAACAGGAGGCACATTGTGTATTTTGTACACAACAGACTCACACAAGAACAACACGTAACTTTCTTCACACTGACAATAATGAGAACGACAATCATCACTGATCATCACTGTATCCTCCCTCATCATCACTGTCTCCTCCCTCATCATCACTGCCTCCTCCCTCATCATCACTGCCTCCTCCCTCATCATCACTGCCTCCTCCCTCATCATCACTGCCTCCTCCCTCATCATCACTGCCTCCTCCCTCATCATCACTGCCTCCTCCCTCATCATCACTGCCTCCTCCCTCATCATCGCTGCCTCCTCCCTCATCTTCACTGCCTCCTCCCTCATCATCACTTAGCCTCATCCTCATCATCACGGCCTCCTCCTCCTCCTCCCTCATCATCACTGCCTCCTCCCTCCCTCATCATCACTGCCTCCTCCTTGGACTGTGTCTCCTACTTTCTTCTGTCTGTTGGACTGTGTCTCCTACTTTCTTCTGTCTGTTGGACTGTGTCTCCTACTTTCTTTCTGTCTGTATACGACGTGTCTCAGCCTTTCTCGTCCTTTGGCTTTATAAAAGACCACCTTGGGTAGCCACATCTGGAAAGTGCTCTCTGAACAATGTTTTGGTTTCTCTGTTCTTATCCCTCCAGCTTGTGGGACCTTGGTCGGTGTGGGGACCTGGGGGCTCGGTGTGGGACCTGGGGCTCGGTGTGGGACCTGGGGCTCGGTGTGGGGACCTGGTGGGCTCCCGTGTGAAGCGTGCTAATGACCCACCGAGTTGTGTGTAGCGGATGATTTGAATCAAAAGCCAAGTACTTGTCAGTGGAGTGGACTTTCTAAGACCCTCAGTCTCTAATTGTCCGTTCTCCAGTATGGAGACCTTACAATATAGAAAGGCCAGTTCACTCTCCTTAGTCATCCTCGCGAGTGAAATTTAATAAAAGGTCCACCGTTAATGTGTGCTCGGGGATATCCAACATGTTGGATTGTTTTGGCCCGATTTCTCTTCGTGTGTGGTGTCCCCCGGGGACAGACGAGCGCGTTGCCATGACTGCAGAGTGTAGCCAATCAGAAGACGAGCCGGCGAGGAAACACCGTTGGATGAATGTATGACGTGTTGTGTAAAGAGTCATCACCGAAATGACAAGGAGAGGAATTGGGCAGAAATTGCTGCTGCACAGGATGTGTTGGCATCAGCCCTGTTCTGACGGGATTAGTACTAAATGATCAGACTGATGGTTGTGTTTGTACGTTTACTTTGCACTCTGTCCTAATACAGTACAGACGTGTTGATGCAGCCGTTACTGCAGTCGTGCTTGTTGGTTTGCACGTATGTAAAGTTTCATGTCTAGCAGTGTGTGTGGTGCGTTCACAGGTAGTCTGTACAAACTGTATTGTTGAACAGCACAGACAGTACGGGCCAGAGAACTGTAGAGCAGTAAAATCCACATGTATGTGTTTGTCCTCATGGTGTCTGTGGCTGCTGTGGTCAGACGAGAGTCTCTGCGTGAAGCAGAGAGGCCAGCACAAAGTCACACTTGATCTCGAGAGATGTTGTGAGATTTCCGGTGACCTGCGAATGCTCGGGGGTGAAATCAGTTCGTGTGTGATGTGTATGGCTTGCGTGATTTTGTCGTGTGGCTGCGCACCACACACTTTACGACCAAAGTGGTTCGACCCGTGAGTTTTTATCTCCGCGTGTGGGGTCTCACACGGAGAAAAAAAATCGGCCGACAATTTTAAAATCATCTCGCGTGAACCAGGCTTAATTTGTCAAAAGTCAGATTTTATCCCCTGAATTGGCTCAGGAATTACAGAGCTATTATTTCTGTAATTGTGAATGTACCGTCATTATCAAATTTCCCAATGATTTGGGAAAACATTTGGACATTTTTCTTTCCCAAAAGAGTCGTATCGGCATTACCCTTGGTCTCGCCTTCCGAATGCCACCTATTGACAATATACGGTAAATTAAGTCAACAGTAAAACAGGACTTCTTTAAACAACAAGTCTATAGTAAAGATACTTTGCTAGTTAGAAACCTTTACAAGTTACATAATGACAAGACACTTATCTCACTTTGCCTGAAGCCTGAACCCGAAGCCCGAAACACCAAGGCTGCGTTGACGCAGCGGCCATCTTCCCGTGGACCCACCCCCTGCAGGACCATCAGCGAGGGACTGGTGCTATGAGTATTGGGTGGCAGCTCTGATTGCCACCCGCCGATCCAGAAATGAAATAATCAAGGGGATGAAAATGACATGACAAGCTACGTATTGCCAGTTTAAGGACTTTAAGGACAATCAACTGTATTTTGTTTCCAACCTTCTGTGTACAGACACGCAGAGATATTCCTGCAGAGTTCTATGGGAACATTACCGTGCTGGCTCCCTCTGTGCAAAGTCACTTCATGTTCTGGCACAAGCAGCGCAGTGCTCTTCACTTGCTGCGGTGAGTTCTTAAATATATCAGTGACTCATTATCACTCATTACTAGCCCCTACTTTAATCAAACAATCAATCAATCAATACTTTATTATCTCACAGATGGAGAAATTCAGTTCGATGATTAAACATCAAGGCCGGCTTAGTATAGTATATTAGTAGAATGTGACGATGAGTGTGACAGACTTGGGAACCTTGACTATTTTGGCACCAATTGTTTTTCCTTGTTTTTTTGTTTGTTGAATGGGGTTGTCACTGGGAAAATATTAGAAACGTCAGGGAGGCTCACATTGAGAAAGGGATCTACGGGCTCAAGATCAAGTACTCAGGCTGTAGAACCAGGACTGAGCCCAAGTGGTGCAGGACTGAGGCGGGTCCCAAGCGGGGAGGGGGGGTGCAGCCCGTGAGTCTGGGCCAGGGGAGACCGTCCACAGGATCGTAGTTACCAGGTCGCTAGTTTGCCTCTGTTGTATCTTCAAACTCTTTTACGGATGTATCCCAATATGGTTTTACTGCAAATAGCAAAATAAATGAATCTGAATCTTAATATTTGTATTTTCCTTGACTAAATGTTGCTGCACTATTGTTGAGGTGTCTGAGAGCTGCTCGCTAAGAGGTCTTTTGGACTTTTGCAGTGCTCACATCTTGCTTGGCGTGTACTCTGTGGAGGACTTGGATAAACTAGTGGGATCCAAAGTGCCCACTCTGAATCCTCAGACCCAATGGAAAGTCAGCAGGAGCAGCACTGGGGTGAGCCTCTTAACACCACAGCTATCACAATCCCTTTTACTGAAGATATAATTTCACATTCTTAAAGATGAAATGGCAAAGTAAATAGCCTCACCATCATTTTTGATGGACAAAAATACTAGTATTACTTTAAAAATACGCTACAAAAAGATGTAACAAGTCTTTTTTTTTCAAGTTGTTCTTGTTCAGAGTACATATTCCTTTGTTACAGATGATCCAGATTGGAAATTCCACCATAACTATCCACAACCTTCCTGCCACCAATGGGTACATACACATTATTGACCAGGTATGGGCTGTGAAGGCATGACATATTACTTACATATTTCTGTCCTGTTTTATTGCATCTTCTGTCATCACCCTTCAGGCTTTGACTCCTGCTCTGAACGAAATCCCCCCAGACCCTCCTACGCTGATGGATTTTCTCAACAAAACCAGCAACTTCAGCCTCTTCAGAAACTATGCAATGGTAAGTGCTCATTTAAGACCATTTACGACTATTCCTACATTACACAACACCTTGATCCCAAATGCTGAGGAGCAAAAAACAGTCACGAAAGCTTGAGTTGTACTAATGTTGTTTGTCACTACAAGAAAAGGAACTGAAGAGTACAACCTTAAACTGTAGTATGTGTGAATGGGTAAACTTTTTAGAAATGTGTTTAGGAATGTATAAAGGTATAAAATGACAATTGTTTACATGTATTTGTTTTGGGGCCCCACTTATAAGGTAATGCAGCTAACCCAAACCCTTATACAAGGCTCTAACAAACTTCAGAAACTAGTATGTAAGTAGCCTGGCCTTAGCCATCCGTAAACTCCGGTCAATCATCATTTCCCTGCATGTACCGTCTGGTTCTAGTCCCAGTGTCTGCAATTACATTAGTTGACTCCCATCCGACCAATCAGCGACCGCGGGAGGCGTGTTTTGTTGGTAGATGTGGGTGACGTCAAGAGTTTGCGCTGAATTGGCCGGTTGTGGAAATGGCGGAGAATGCGATTGTAAAGAAATCCGTTCTGGTTCTATCAAGAAATTGAAGCCGGAGCAAGAGGAATGTTTAGAAAATGTAATTGCTGCAAAGATCGTGGCGCTACTCCCCACGGGCTCCGTTAGCGGCAAAAGAGATGGCTAAAACTAGGCTAAATGCTAACGACTCACTCTGGCAAGTTACATACGTGACGGTAAAGAGAATTGATCACTCCGAAGGATTATCTTTGACCGAAGATTCATTTTTTATATTTTTCTGTTTATTATGTCAAAGCTATTCATAGAATCTCTCTTTTTTCCAGATGTATAATCTTTTTGTCAAGTTCGACATTCGTAACTGGTTCTATCCTAGAACACGGTTCACTCTGCTGCTTCCCACAGACGAGGCCATCACAGAATACATTCAAAGGAAGAACATCACTAAGCTGGTAATGGGAAAATACAGTAATCTTTATTTGTAAGGCACATTTTTTCAGACCAAGGTCACCCAATGCACTTTAAAATGTTCAGAATTCAGATATTCTCCATTCTCTCCACACGGTGATGATGGAAACAAGACGTTGAAAACAACAATTTAATTGCTGCGCCACTGTGCCGCCCGATAAAATATATGTATATATATATATATATATATATATATATATATTTATAAATATAAATACAAATTTAACTTAAAAACATGACTTTGTTTCTCAGTCTCTATTTCACATGTTTAATTCTTGCTGGGTTTTCTACATACAAAGTGTGTGCATGTACAGAACAGGAGTGTGGAGGATGCCATCTCCTTTGCTCTGAACTCTGTCTACAGTCACTTGGACACTAGGAAATCTGTTGCAAGAATGCTGTTCATTGATTATAGCTCTGCTTTTAACTGCCTTGTCCCAGGTAAACTGATTGAAAAACTCATGTCTCTCGGTTTAAGTGTTGCCATGTGTAAATGGATCTATAGCTTTTTAACTGACAGATCTCAGAGAGTGAAAATCAATGACTGTTTTTCAGATGTTGTTTCTGTGAGCACTGGATCTCCTCAGGGATGTATTTTGAGTCCTTTACTTTTTACATTGTACACTCATGATTGTGTGTCTTCCTCAGACTCTAACCTGATCCTTAAATATGCTGATGACACCACCATCATCGGTCTCATCAGTAATAACGATGAATCCTCTTATAGAGCCGAGATCCAAAACGTGGTTCAGTGGAGTAAAACAAACAACCTCCAGCTGAACGCATCCAAAACATGTGAACTGGTCTTTGATTTTAGTCGCAATAGTTCTCACTTGCCTGTCGCAATCGATAACTCCCAAGTGCAGATTGTAGAGGAGTGCAAGTTTCTGGGTCTAACTCTGTCTAATGACCTGAAATGGGTTAAAAACACTGACCGGGTCGTAAAGAAAGCTCGTCAGCGTCTCTACTTCCTGCGGAAACTTAGAGAATTTACCACTAACTCTAAGATTCTGTTGAACTTTTATCGCTGCACCATTGAGAGTTTACTTGTTGGTTCTGTGTCTGTGTGGTTTGGAAACATCACAGATAAAGAAAAGAGAGCTTTAAACAAGGTGCTCCGCTCTGCTAAGAGGACTGTAGGCTGTGAACTTCCTGTCCTGGAGGCTCTTTATCAATCCAGACTTTTTAACAGTGCCCTGAGAATTATCAATGACTCTTCTGGCCACCCAGGAAAAGCCTTGTTCCAGCTTCTTCCCTCTGGCAGAAGATACTGTTCTCTGAGATGCAGGACATCTCGTTATGCTAATAGTTTTTTTCCACGAGCTGTTATCAGTTTGAATAGAGCACTTTAATGTTTTTGCACTTGTATAGATCTGTTTTAGTTGGTCAACTTCACAGTGACATTTGTTTACTGTTTTTAAAATGTGTTTTATTTTTGTCTTTTAATGTTGTTTTATGTCTGTACTTGTCCTGTGCACACTGGGAACTTTTACTAATGTATTCCAATGTAGTGTTACTACAAATGGCGAATAAAATGAATCTGAATCTGATGTGAAGCACTTTGAGCATGTGCTCTGCAAATTAAGTTGACATTAACATAGAGAGGCAACAGCTCTTACCACTGGGCTACTACGTGTAGATTAGAAGAACAGAAACACTTAAGTTTAAAGATGTGGTCTTTTCTAGGCGCTTCCTCTCACCTCTTGTCCTCCAATAGGATTCTGATACGTTGAAGTATCATGTGATTCCTGGCAGCCTTCTTTTTCTGGACCAGATATACGACGGCCTGATTGCAAGCACTTTCCTGGGAAACCCGTATCAAGTGCAGTTTCACATTAACGACAAAAATCAGGTGCCGCGATCTCGCCTATTATACAGGGATCAAGAGTTCCGAGCTTCCGGCTCGCCCGCACGGCATTGTGGGTAGTTTTCTCAAAAAAGTGGGCATGAAATCACGCTCTCCTATTAGATTACCTGTTACGAGCGTGATCTGTCTCTTTTTTCAGTATAGAGAGGTGTGCAGTATAGAGAGGTGTGCGGTATAGAGAGGTGTGCAGTATAGAGAGGTGTGCCGTACAGAGAGGTGTGCAGTATAGAGAGGTGTGCGGTATAGAGAGGTGTGCGGTATAGAGAGGTGTGCAGTATAGAGAGGTGTGCAGTATAGAGAGGTGTGCAGTAGGCTTTAAACAAAGTTATTTTCACTTTCTCTGTACACATGTGAAATCTCCGTGCTTAAGTGTTAGCCTGTCCATACAGCTTACAGCACTGCCTCTGAATGTCATCTTCTTCACTGAGGTCACTCCTGATGACGCGCCTCAGGTATTTGGCCTTCTCTACATTCAGAAGCTCCACACCAAACAAATATGTCCAAAGTACAGCTTTGGGTAAGTTTATAAAGCTCTCGTGTAAGCATTTGATCCTCGTAAGTAGCATAAGCTGCATGTAGCTCTATAGTCAGTCGGTTGTGTTTAAAACCACAAGAAAAAAATGCATTGCTTTTTTGTTAAATTAAAAAATCTTTACCTTATCTTCTAAATGTCTGAAATTGGTGATTTTTGAAGCAAATAAAAAAATCTATGGGCTGAAAAAAAGAGATCACGCTCGCAACAGGTAATCTAATAGGAGAGCGTCAATTTATGCCCACTTTTTTGAGAAAACTACCCACAATGCCGTGCGGTCGAGCCGGAAGCGTGGAACTCTTGATCCCTGTATACAAACGCTTTGCATTATTTGATTAATAGGTCAAGATGTAATATTATTGCGTACTTAGTGCACTTGTATATAGTAGAAATTTTAAAAAAAATTTCATAGATGATTATTTTATATCTATTTTTATGTATGCCTTATTCTATTTTGACTTGTATACCTTGTTTGCACCTTGAGTGACTTCCTGTTCAGATCCTGCTCAGATATTTGTTTTGTCTAATGATTATGTGTTTTTTTGCAACAGACAGCTGTGAATGGTGTTTCTTTGGACAAAAGCTTCATTGAGATAGAGTCTGGAATCATTCTTGTCCTCAATCAGGTTCTTGAAGTGCAGAGGAGCAGATGTGGCGAACCGTTTGGGGAGGGGCTCAGTGTAAGAAAACAGCTCTTGTTTGATCTTGATTATACTTTTTTACAGATAAACATGGTGCACCTAAAACAATTTGAACTCCACATTTTGTCCTCTGCTCAGTTTAAAGTGATAGTCTGTAACTCTAAATGAATTACAAATTTTAAGAATTGTAATAAATTGACCTCCTGGCCTTGAATGTTGATAAAAAATAAATAATTTGATCAATTCTAGGTCCCGACTTCCCTTCTCTTAGCTATAGTTCAAAATCCACGATGCCGTCCACGTTAACCAATCAACTGATGCCAAGGGCTGTCAATCATCAGCACTGATGCTCATAGCTGCTCATGCTCAGTTGTTTGTTTTCACGGAGCCTCCGAATCAAGCCTTTTATAGGCTCTGGAACTACATTAAAACTGAACAAAGAATTCTGTTTCACCCATTTATATACTGAACCTATATCCATAATCATTTATATACAGAACCTATATCCATAATCATTTATATACAGAACCTATATCCATAATCATTTATATACAGAACCTATATCCATAATCATTTATATACTGAACCTATATCCATAATCATTTATATACAGAACCTATATCCATAATCATTTACATACAGAACCTATATCCATAATCATTTATATACAGAACCTATATCCATAATCATTTATATACTGAACCTATATCCATAATCATTTATATACAGAACCTATATCCATAATCATTTATATACAGAACCTATATCCTTAATCATTTATATACAGAACCTATATCCATAATTAGATCCTCTGCAGATGTGTCCTATAATGTTCAATTAACCCTTGTATTATGTTAAGGGTCAATTTGACCCATTTCAGTTTTTGTGTAGATCAAAGTACTTGTCATCCTTTATTTTTCTTGCTGAAATTTGGTGACTTTTCCTCATATAGGGTCATGAACTGGTGTGTAAAATCTGGACACTTTGATGTGTAGTGGAATGTCTGTGCAGAGTTTGTATACAAAGATGATGTTGCAGGTCATTTTGACCCTGACGCTTTAATGTGGGTAAATCCAAAAAACATGTCTCTTTGACATTGTATTTTGATTGCCTCTGAGAGCCAGAGCCAGATGTGTGAAGAGAGGGAACTTTCTCACACTTGTCCTTGTCACTGTTCTCATGTCATCTCTTTTGCTTAGCGTACATCGGACTGGCAATTGATTATATCCGTCGCCTTTGAGTTGCTGCCCCGTACACATCGACAATCTGGCGAAAACGGGCAACTCCTGTATCAGGCCAGTCTCGGGAATAACAGCGCGTACATCGACAGCAACTGGCCTCAACTACAGTGTGTTTTCTGACATAAACTGTTGCGGGCGCAATACACGCGATACACACATGTTGTTGGAGCGCGCCACGGAGCGTGCACATCGGGTGATATCTCTGGATCCACAACTTTGGAGGACAACTAGTTGCCAAAAAGTAGAACACGGGAAACTGACTGAATCCGGAGATCGACTGTTTATCTCCAGTTGTAAGAGCGCTCACATCTAATAACAACTGATCATCTCCATCATCTACTCTCAGTTTCCAAAAGCCGCCTTGCAACTAGTTGTCTCCAGTTACTCTGTCAATGTACGCTAGGCTTTAGACAAACTCACCAAAAATGAGCTCCAGAAGGATGACATCTGAGGAGGCTTTTTCACAGATTTTTAACTGGGATAATGATGTAGAGCAGCCATTCCCAAACTCAGTAACACCGAGGCCCCCTTAAAAATCTGACGGGTCTGCGTGGCCCCCCAAAATAATAACCAAGAAGACAACATTAAGAATAGGCTCTTCTGGTTATTTTATTTTGGGGAAAATACAAACATTGTAATACAAAAATGATTAATCAATCAATCAATCAAGTTTATTTATAAAGCACAATTCATGCAGTGCAGCCCAAAGTGCTTCACAAGAACACAAGATCATACACATTTACAAACATTTTAAAACACATAAAACGTAGTATAAAATAATAACAAAAACAATAATAATTGTTGCATAAAAATAAACATTTCAAACTGAATTTCAGAATTAAAAACGGTATAAAAAGCTCAATATATAAAAGTCAGTCATATACACAGCTAAAAAGAACGGTTTTCAGCTTAGACTTAAATAATGCTAAAGATGAGGCCTCCCGTACATCCTCAGGAAGGCTGTTCCAGATTTTTGGGGCATACACCTGAAATGCAGCCTCTCCATGCCTAGTCCGGACTCTGGGCACCATCAGGAGTCCAGTCCCTGTGCTCCTCAGAGTCCGAGTTGGCTCATACGGCACCAACATGTCACCAATGTACTTCGGTGCAAGACCATGTAGAGACTTGTACACAAGCAGAGCTGCTTTAAAATCAATTCTCTGAGCCACAGGAAGCCAGTGCAGAGACCTGAGGACCGGACTAATGTGGTCGTATTTCCTGGTTCTAGTCAGGACTCGAGCTGCTGCATTTTGGATGTACTGCAGCTGTTTTACAGCCTGTTTGGACAGACCTGTGAGCAGGCCATTGCAGTAGTCTAATCTACTAGTGACAAATGCATGGATAAGTTTTTCCATATCTGATTTAGACAACATATTTTTAATTTTGGCAATATTTTTTAGATGATAGAAGGCTGCTGATGTTATAGATTTTATGTGCCTATCAAATTTAAGGTCAGAGTCCATTACTACCCCAAGATTTCTTACTTCATTTGTTGGTTTTAAGGAGAGAGACTGGATGTAACTGTTAATACTTTCTCTTTGTTTTTGTGGGCCAAAAACAATAACTTCAGTTTTATCTGGGTTAAGTTGAAGGAAATTGTTTTGCATCCACTCACTGATCGTTTGAATGCACTGGCAGAGGGAATGTATTGGTCCATATTCCCCTGCAGTAAGTGAAACATATAATTGGGTGTCATCTGCATAATTGTGATAGGACACATTGCTTCTGTGGATTAGCTGGCCTAGTGGCAGCATGTAGATATTAAATAGGAGAGGCCCCAGGATTGACCCTTGGGGCACTCCACATGTCAGTGCCATATGATCTGAAGCACAGTCTCCTATTTCTACAACATACATTCTGTCCTGCAGGTAGGACCTACACCAATCAAGGGCAGTACCAGAAATACCCACCCACTTTTCCAGTCTCTCCAAGAGGATTTCATGATCAACCGTATCAAAGGCCGCACTCAAATCTAATAGAACTAACACTGAAGTGTTCCCAGCATCAGTGTTCAGTCGAATATCATTAGTCACCTTTATTAGTGCAGTCTCAGTGCTATGGGACGGTCTAAATCCAGACTGATGCACATTGAATATGTTGTTGACTAACAAAAAATCCATGAGTTGTTGATGAACAACTTTTTCAAGTATCTTTCCCAGAAATGGCAGATTTGAAATTGGTCGATAATTTTGCAGTACTGTGGCATCAAGACTGCTTTTCTTTATAAGAGGCCTGATGACTGCGACTTTAAGAGCCGCAGGGAAAGTTCCTGATTGAAGGGATAAATTGATTATTTCAGTGAGGACTGAGAGAAAACTGCCTACCACTAACTTAAAAAACCTAGTGGGCAAAACATCAAGTTTTGCCCACTTTGAATATAACCATTCCCACAAAGGCCGCTCATATTAAAGGCACACATGTCCACTAACTCCTCGTGAAAAGTATTAACAAAAATTACTGCAATAAACGTGTGTGGTTATTATTTTTTTTTTTTGGGGCATTGGACCTTCTATGTTTTAGAAAAAATGTAAACGTTAACAAAATCAAAAGTGTCTCAGCCTGTACTTGAACCTAAGTCCTCTGGCACCACAGTCTATCTCCTTATCAATGAGCTATAAAGCCACAGCAAATCGTCCGGTGAAGAGAGAATAATGAGCAGTGAGAAGCCAATGTTCTCTGCACCTGGTGGTTGTTTGGGTCATTGCAGCATCACTGGGAAAAAACAAATAAAAGACGCGTGAATCACACGTGAGTCTCGTGTGATTCACGCGTGAAAGGCGACAAAACGAAATGGGACCTACTGTACCTGTGTCTATATGTACCTGTGTGTCTATATGTACTTGTGTGTCTATATGTACCTGTGTCTATATGTACCTGTGTGTCTATATGTACCTGTGTGTCTATATGTACCTGTGTCTATATGTACCTGTGTCTATATGTACCTGTGTGTCTATATGTACCTGTGTCTATATGTACCTGTGTCTATATGTACCTGTGTGTCTATATGTACCTGAGTGTCTATATGTACGTGTGTCTATATGTACCTGTGTGTCTATATGTACCTGTGTGTCTATATGTACCTGTGTGTCTATATGTACCTGCGTGTCTATATGTACCTGTGTCTATATGTACCTGTGTGTCTATATGTACCTGTGTCTATATGTACCTGTGTCTATATGTACCTGTGTCTATATGTACCTGTGTGTCTATATGTACCTGAGTGTCCATCGACAGCTGAGATTTCTCTAAGTCTATGTTAAATAATGTTCATATAGCGCTGTTACTCCCTGTCTACTTAGCTCTTATTTTGAAGATGCCACAGGATGTAGTCATGTTGTTCTACTGCTAACTTCCTCTGCGCTCACGGCCACGGCTGCGGTTCCCCGTGATGCCAAGTTGTTCAACTTCTACAATAAATATGCGCAGACAAGAGGCTAAAGTTACCAACGTGAGAGCACCGTTTATTCTTCACTAGCCATCTCCTCGACCTGCACTCCTTAACAGTCTATCTCTAACTTTAGCTCTAACTCTAACCCTATCTCTAACTTATGGTACAGTGAATGCTCATATTGCAGACGGTTCACAGATACGAATCTCTGTCTGTTATCACACAGAGGTTCCATGGTGTAATGGTTAGCACTCTGGACTCTGAATCCAGCGATCCGAGTTCAAATCTCGGTGGAACCTGATCTTTATGTGTTGAATTAAACTCTGAACTATTTCTGAAAAATAAAAGAAATACAAGATGAAAGAACCAGAGCTCACTGGGCTCACATGGTCCCAAACCCAAGAAGTGCACTTGGTCTCTATGATGGTCTGTAATGTTATCAGAACAAGTATTGATACCAGCATCAGATACTCGAGTACAGAGAGAGAGAGAAACCCTGCTGTGACACACTGGGAAAGAGTTTAAAGCTGAGAAAATAACTTGTGTGAAATCTACAGCATCTATTTCAGCCTGTTGTAATACCTCCTGTGTCCACCAGGCGCCGCTGCCTTCCTACAGCAGCAGAGACCAGAGAGACGAGACCAGAGAGAGAGAGACCAGAGAGAGACCAGGGAGAGACCAATCAGAAGAGTCAAACAGTACAGATATTTAAACAGGAGGACGACAGCATGTTTTGGTCTGATTTCTTCACAACTTTCTTCTTTCTAACGACTTTTTCACTTTAATGAATGAAAACAACACTTTATTAATGTGACCAAATGTGACTTTTCATAGAAAGTTCCTGTTCCGCTGAGAGCATCCTGGTCTTCATCACATTAAAGCAAGATTGAAGCCAAAGTGTCCAAAGAGAACAGGAGTAGACAGTATCAGAAGTATGTAAACACAGAGGTCTGACTGCTGAATACTCGGCTCTCCTCTCCACAGACACGACTTGGAACTCACTGCTCTCTAATGTACAGCACTGTATGAAGTCACAGCTAAAGTCAAATCTATATTTCATTCAATAAATCATTGTCTGATAAAGAGCAGGCATGTCCAAACTGAGGCCCGAGAGCCAACTGTGGCCTGCTGCATCATCATATGTGGCCCTCCTCCTCCTCGCTGACAATAAATACCATTGAGACTAGAAACACAAGTGTCATCCAGCCAGCTTCAGCTCCGCCCATACAGACATGTTAGACCTCGTTCTGACGTTTGTTTTCACCGTCACTAAAGTCTGATGTCGCTGGTGAGAAAGTAAATATTAGTCATCCAGCCAACTCCAGCTCTCCCAGAGAGAGCTGGAGCCAGCTCTGTCGTATCAAAACAGGTACATATAGAAACATATGTACCTGTGAGTCTATATATACCTGTGTCTATATATACCTGTGTCTATATGTACCTGTGTCTATATGCACCTGTGACTATAGGTACCTGTGTCTATATGTACCTGTGTGTCTATATGTACCTGTGTATCTATATGTACCTGTGTGTCTATATGTACCTGTGTCTATATGTACCTGTGTGTCTATATGTACCTGTGTCTATATGTACCTGTGTGTCTATATGTACCTGTGTATCTATATGTACCTGTGTGTCTATATGTACCTGTGTCTATATGTACCTGTGTGTCTATATGTACCTGTGTATCTATATGTACCTGTGTGTCTATATGTACCTGTGTGTCTATATGTACCTCTGTCTATATGTACCTGTGTGTCTATATGTACCTGTGTGTCTATATGTACCTGTGTGTCTATATGTACCTGAGTGTCTATATGTACCTGAGTGTCTATATGTACCTGAGTGTCTATATGTACCTGTGTGTCTATATGTACCTGTGTGTCTATATGTACCTGTGTCTATATGTACCTGTGTGTCTATATGTACCTGTGTGTCTATATGTACCTGTGTGTCTATATGTACCTGTGTATCTATATGTACCTGTGTGTCTATATGTACCTGTGTGTCTATATGTACCTGTGTGTCTATATGTACCTGAGTGTCTATATGTACCTGAGTGTCTATATGTACCTGAGTGTCTATATGTACCTGTGTGTCTATATGTACCTGTGTGTCTATATGTACCTGTGTCTATATGTACCTGTGTGTCTATATGTACCTGTGTGTCTATATGTACCTCTGTCTATATGTACCTGTGTGTCTATATGTACCTGTGTGTCTATATGTACCTGAGTGTCTATATGTACCTGAGTGTCTATATGTACCTGTGTGTCTATATGTACCTGTGTCTATATGTACCTGTGTGTCTATATGTACCTGTGTGTCTATATGTACCTGTGTGTCTATATGTACCTGTGTATCTATATGTACCTGTGTGTCTATATGTACCTGTGTGTCTATATGTACCTGAGTTTCTATATGTACCTGTGTGTCTATATGTACCTGAGTGTCTATATGTACCTGTGTGTCTATATGTACCTGTGTGTCTATATGTACCTGTGTCTATATGTACCTGTGTGTCTATATGTACCTGTGTGTCTATAAGTACCTGTGTGTCTATATGTACCTGTGTGTCTATATGTACCTGTGTGTCTATAGCTTCAGCTCCGCCCATACAGACATGTTAGACCTCGTTCTGACGTTTGTTTTCACCGTCACTAAAGTCTGATGTCGCTGGTGAGAAAGTAAACATTAGTCATCCAGCCAACTCCAGCTCTCCCAGAGGTGGATCAACACGGTCATGTCGTATCAAAACAGGTACATATAGAAACATATCTACCTGTGAGTCTATATTAGAGTTTCGTTCGGGTCTGAAAAATGAAACCCGACCAGGCCCGAGCCCGCTAATGTGAAGCCCGAGCCCGTATAAGCCCGACCAATGAACGCTGTATAACAGGCCCGAGCCCGACAGAACCCGACACATCAGATTTCCTGTTGTACGCACTCACCTTCCAATTGCAAGTTTAGTCTCCACTTTTGAATTTGTTTTGTCTCCACTTGATCCATTTCTACTATTGTTCCTGTTCGCTGTTGACCACAGCATGCAGCAGGAGACATGGGGATGATGCGTTCACGGCTCGCTGCTGCTGAAGGACACGCTGGTTACGGTGTCATTAATATATTAACTATTTTTAATAACTTGTTGTCAATCAACGGACATTGTTATTAATATATATATATATATATATATGTATATCATTATGTATAAAAATCATTTAAAAATAATTATAATAATAATAAAAAAGAAACATATATTTAAAAAAAGAAGCCCGAGCCCGGCACGAACCCGACAGCTGAGCGCCAAATGAGGCCCGAGCCCGGCCCGAACTCAGGTCGGGCCTCGGGCCTGCTCGGGCTCGGGCTGAAAAGCGAAACTCTAGTCTATATATACCTGTGTCTATATATACCTGTGTCTATATGTACCTGTGTCTATATGTACCTGTGACTATAGGTACCTGTGTCTATATGTACCTGTGTCTATATGTACCTGTGTGTCTATATGTACCTGTGTGTCTATATGTACCTGTGTGTCTATATGTACCTGTGTCTATATGTACCTGTGTATCTATATGTACCTGTGTGTCTATATGTACCTGTGTGTCTATATGTACCTGAGTGTCTATATGTACCTGTGTGTCTATATGTACCTGTGTATCTATATGTACCTGTGTGTCTATATGTACCTGTGTGTCTATATGTACCTGTGTGTCTATATGTACCTGTGTGTCTATATGTACCTGAGTGTCTATATGTACCTGTGTGTCTATATGTACCTGTGTGTCTATATGTACCTGTGTGTCTATATGTACCTGAGTGTCTATATGTACCTGTGTGTCTATATGTACCTGTGTGTCTATATGTACCTGTGTGTCTATATGTACCTGTGTGTCTATATGTACCTGTGTCTATATGTACCTGTGTGTCTATATGTACCTGTGTGTATATGTACCTGAGTGTCTATATGTACCTGTGTGTCTATATGTACCTGTGTGTCTATATGTACCTGTGTGTCTATATGTACCTGTGTGTCTATATGTACCTGAGTGTCCATCGACAGCTGAGATTTCTCTAAGTCTATGTTAAATAATGTTCATATAGCGCTGTTACTCCCTGTCTACTTAGCTCTTATTTTGAAGATGCCACAGGATGTAGTCATGTTGTTCTACTGCTAACTTCCTCTGCGCTCACGGCCACGGCTGCGGTTCCCCGTGATGCCAAGTTGTTCAACTTCTACAATAAATATGCCCCAGACAAGAGGCTTAAGTTAACAACGTGAGAGCACCGTTTATTCTTCACTAGCCATCTCCTCGACCTGCACTCCTTAACAGTCTATCTCTAACTTTAGCTCTTGTTAGTATTAGATAGCAATATGGCCTACGTGCAGGACTGTACAAGGACTCTGATTATTTTGACTATGATGTGACTGTCTCTTTGTGACACGTATGTCTTTCGATGTGTGACGTGACAATGACTATATAAACTGTGCACTGCCTTTATTCTGTCTGAGAGAAAGAAACAATTGAAACCACTGGAACTTGAGAGAAATAAATAAACTTCCAGAGTTTGGCGCACCACGATCCGTCTCTGTCTGGTTCATCCCTGACAGATTAATGTGAGATTTTTTACACTTTTAAGCAACTTTTTTTAAAGTTAAACTCATCATTCTATCAATGTGCAGAAGCCAGTACTTTTCCCTTGTTTTGTCTATCTGAAGGCCAAGCTACATGGCCCGTGGAAGCTGCTGATTGGAGGTCTCCATGCCTCCGCTCTGTATAATACACTTGCATTCTGTTGTATCTGTGTTCGTGTTCGTGCTGTCTCTACCATCGACAATAAAACATGTCTTCTGTCTGAATGAAAGACGCGATCCCAGACTTTGTCATCTTCTTCACTCTAACTCTAACCCTATCTCTAACTTATGGTACAGTGAATGCTCATATTGCAGACGGTTCACAGATACTAATCTCATGTTGTGTTCTTTGCTCCGATTATTTTCCTGTAAATTCGCATTCACATGATTGTAATACCTCCTGTGTCCAGCAGGCGCCGCTGTCTGTTTTCACACAGAGGTTCCATGGTGTAATGGTTAGCACTCTGGACTCTGAATCCAGCGATCCGAGTTCAAATCTCGGTGGAACCTGATCTTTATGTGTTGAATTAAACTCTGAACTATTTCTGAAAAATAACAGAGATAAAAGATGAAAGAACCAGAGCTCACTGGGCTCACATGGTCCCAAACCCAAGAAGTGCACTTGGTCTTTATACTGCTTTGTAATGTTATCAGAACAAGTATTGATACTGATGCATATCTCAGAAATGCTGCACACGTCGTCTATATGTTCAGTGATTTCATGTACTAACACTTTTACACTATGTTGTTAGTGTTGTTTGAGGCTTCTGCACATAGGTTTGTTCTATATGAAGCGGGCTGTTGGAATAACAAGGGAATTGTTTAGAGGAGATTTATGCCCGGCCAACGACAGCAGCCATGAGATTCCATACCTAATATGGAAGAAGCTATAGGTTGGAAAGTGTGAATCCCTTTTTCTCCAGGCAGAGGAGAATGTGGAGGAGGAGAATCCAGGCCCAAGTCCAAGACCAGACCAAGACCAGACCAGAGTCCAGACTGAGACCAGGAACTGGCTGATACGACACGCCCCTTCTGCACATTATACATATACTGATTTTGGTGATGTTTGAGAGTCAGTCAGATAGGGTGAGCCCATAGGGAAAGAGAGCAGGCATAGTTAGGGTAGGAGCTTTTTGAATTTCTGTATCTGATTGTAAAGATAAATTAAATACAGATGTTTAACTTGGAAATCTTCGTCTTGTTTTCTGCATCAAATTTTGACACACGTCCAAAGGTTTTTTTAGACAATAATACCAACATCAGATACTCGAGTACAGAGAGAGAGAGAAACCCTGCTGTGACACACTGGGACAGAGTTTAAAGCTGAGAAAAGAACTGGTGTGAAATCTACAGCATCTATTTCAGTCTGTTGTAATACCTCCTGTGTCCACCAGGCGCCACTGCCTTCCTACAGGCAAGGCAAGTTTATTTATATAGCACAATTCATACACAAGGCAATTCAAAGTGCTGAACAAAACAAGAAAGCATTAAAATCACAGAACATTAAAAAGAAAGATACAAATATAAAATCCCTCAGTTGTATGCACAGCTAAACAGAACTGTCTTTAACCTGGTTTTAAACATTGTCAGAGAGGAGGCCTGTCTCACATCTTCAGGAAGACTGTTCCAGATTTTAGCAGCATGAATCTGAAAAGCAGCCTCCCCATGTTTAGTTCTGACTCTGGGCACTAACAGGAGTCCAGTCCCTGTGCTCCTCAATACAATACAATACAATACAATTTATTCTTGTATAGCCCTAGGTCACAACAGAAGTCATCTCAGAGGACTTAACAAAACCATTGAAATCACCAACACAGGTCAGAGAATCAACAGTTAAAACACATGAAGAATATAAAGCACACACAGAAGAAAATGTCCATACATGTTGTAGAATGCTAAAGTGTCCTGATCATCACCAATCCTTTCTGTTGGACACTAACTGTCCAACAAGACCCTCCTGCATCGACAAGGAAAAACTCTTAAAAAACCCAGTGGGAAAACGTGATAAACCTTGGGGAGAACTAGGGAAACCCACAGGGAGGGAGACCCATATGAGAAAGGGATCCGCTCCTCCGGACGGACAGGCTAATGATCTAGGACCTAAGCTAGCTACAGAACGTGGACCAGTGGCCGCTGAACGTGGACAGGTCCGGTGCAGGACCGAAGCACTCCCAGGCGGGTCGGGCGGGGCAGTCCGCAGGTGTAGATGGAAGAGGCCAGGCTCAGAGATCCCGTCATCGTACCATGAAACAGACAATGGGACAACGGGTGAATAGCAATGAACAAACTACAGTCAGAATCCTAAAAATGCTAAACAGATAAAGTAGGAAGGAGGAGAGGATAGTGCTCAAGTTACCATACTTCTCCCAGCAAACTGACTCCCTATGCAGCTTGACTGACACTCTGAGGAGTTTAACCTTCTCCGAGTCTTACCTTCCTAGCCATATGCTAAACTAAAGAGGACTGTTTTAAACCTAGCCTTGAATAAAGAATAACATACAGCATAATATATAACATAATATACAACATAACACAATACATTATTGAATAATATATAACATAATATATAACATAATACAGCATATATATATAATATATACACTACATATTATATATTACCTAATTATATGCTAAATTAAAGTAAAGTGCTTTAAGCCTGGCCTTGAATGTGGAGACCGTATCTGCTTCCTTAACATAAATGAAGCTGATTCCACAGTAAAGGAGCTTGGTAGCTAAATGCTCTGCCACCAACAGTGACCTTTGAGACCTTAGGGACCACCAGACGTCTGGCGTTTTGTGAGCGCAACGCTCGACCTGGTTGATACGACACTAACGTGTCTTGGAGATAAGAGGGAGCCAAGCCATTTATGGCTTTATATGTTAAGAGTAGGATTTTAAACTTTATTCTGTACTCCACAGGGAGCCAGTGGAGTGATTTTAACACCGGAGTTATGTGCTCCCTCCTTTTGGTACCTGTTAAGATCCTAGCTGCTGTATTCTGAACGAGCTGGAAGCTCTTCAAAGAGGCTTTAGGGCACGCTGCCAATAAAGCGTTACAGTAGTCGAGCCTTGAGGTGACAAACGCGTGAATGAGTTTTTCCGCGTCACTTTTAGGAAGGAAATTCCTAATTTTAGCGATGTTCCGTAAGTGGAAGTACGCCGTTTTAGTTGCTTGGCTTATATGAGCCTTGAAGGAGAGTTCTTGGTCAAAAATGACTCCAAGATTCCTCACAGTGTTACTGGGTATTATACTGACATTATCGAGAGTAACCATCTGGTTAGTGAGGGAGTCACGCAGGCGCTTCGGACCGAGTAGGATCACTTCTGTCTTCTCCGGGTTGAGAAGTAGGAAGTTAAGAGTCATCCACATTTTAAGGTCCTTTATGCAGGCACTGAGCTTTTCTAGCTGATCTGTCTGATTTGGCTTCATCGACAGATAAAGCTGTGTGTCATCTGCATAGCAGTGGAAATTAATTCCATGCTTTTTAATAATGTTTCCCAGTGGCAGCATGTAGAGAGTAAAAAGAATCGGTCCGAGTACCGAACCCTGCGGCACACCGAATTCCACTCCAGAATAAGGCGACGAGTCCTGATTCACATTGACGAAGTGATATCGATCTGATAAATAGGATTTAAACCAGCCAAGGGCTGTTCCTCTAAGACCTATATCACATTCTAGCCTCTGCAGTAGAATGCTGTGGTCTATTGTGTCAAATGCAGCACTAAGGTCCAGTAGGACCAGCACTGACACTTGTCCATTATCGGCAGCTAGTAGTAAGTCATTTGTGACTTTGACTAGTGCCGTTTCAGTGCTATGATGAGCTCTGAATCCTGATTGAAAGACTTCAAACATATTATTTTCCTGCAGGTGGCAGCGGAGCTGCTCAGCTATAAGTTTTTCCAGGATTTTAGATATAAAAGTGAGGTTTGAGATCGGTCTGTAGTTTGTAAGTATTTCTGGGTCCAGGTTTGTTTTCTTCAGAAGGGGTTTGATTACCGCGGTTTTAAAAGCTTGTGGGACATAGCCACATTGTATGGATGCGTTTATTATATTTACGATAGGCTCAATTATCAAAGGAAGTATGTCTTTGAAGAGCCATGTCGGGACTGCGTCTAACATGCAAGTTGAGGCTTTTGAGGATGTGACCACAGAGATCACCTCTGCTTGGCTCACAGCCATGAATTTATCAAGGCCCACTGAAGAGTCTAAGTGGGAAGTCACGTATGCCGCTTCAACCTGTCCACCACTAACAGCAGGAGCAACCTCCTCCAGCTTGTCACGGATGGATATAATTTTATTATTAAAGAAGTGGAGAAAGTCGACACTGCTCAGTGAGCTTGGAATTTTAGGCTCGATTGCGCTATGGCAGTTTGTGAGTTTAGCGACGGTGCCAAACAAAAATCTACTGTTGTTTTTATTCGCTTCTATTAAAGTTGAATAGTATTGAGTTCGAGCCCCGCGAAGGGCCTTCTTGTAGTTTCGGAGACCTGCTTTCCACTCCCTGTGGACAGGCTCCGAGTGGGAGTGGCGATATAGCCTCTCCAATTTTCTGACGTCCTGTTTTAAAGTGTGGAGTTGAACACTGTACCAGGGCGACGATGATCTAATCCTAATGGTTTTCTGTTTTAAAGGAGCTGCTGCATTTAATGCAGATTTTAAAGACTCCATAGTGTTGCCCACCGTTTGGTCAATGACTGAGGGACTGCAGCAGCTGTGAACAGGTTCACCTGCAGCAGTATTCAACATAGGCTGTATTAGTTCTTTGAACCTTGTGATAGATTTATCATTTAAGGTTCTTTTCATTATGGTTTTATCTTGCGGGACAGGAAAGTCCTCCAAAGCGAGATCAAACGTGATCAAGAAATGGTCAGACAGCAACGAGCTTTGACGCTGGATGTCAACATTGGAGACATCACAGCCGTAGGTCAGGACAAGGTCCAAGGTGTGGTTATGAATGTGAGTAGGTTCCTCGACATTCTGAGTAAAACCAACACCATCTAGTACGGCGCTGAAAGCTTTGTTTAAGCTGTCAGTGCTGTCGTCCACATGTATATTGAAGTCTCCAGCTATAACTATGTTTTCCCATTCCAAAACTAGGTTTGAAATGAAGTCAGAGAATTCTGTTAGGAACTCGCTGTAAGGACCAGGAGGTCGGTATAAAACTATAAATAGCACCGCTTTTTGTTTTCTCCACCCAGGACAGGTGATTGAAAGTGTTAAGTTTTCAAACGAGTGAAAAGCGTTGTTGGTTTTGGGACTAAGAACCAAGTTGGTGTGTGATATAATCGCAACACCACCGCCGCGACCTGTAGCTCTGGCTTTCTGGTAGTTAACATGCGTCGGAGGAGTGCACTCATTCAATCTAACGTAGTCGTCCTGTTGGAGCCAAGTCTCCGAGAGCGCAAACAGATCCAAGCCCTTGTCTATAATAAGTTCGTTTATGAGAAGCGATTTAGACGAGATTGATCTGACGTTCATTAAACCACATTTAACAACCCTACTGTTAGAACTATTTCTGTCTGTCTGAACTTTTATTAAGTTACTGTGTCTGACACCTAGGTCAGATTTCCTCGCATATAGTGCTTTAGACTTCAAGCGGGGAACACACACAGTTTCAATCTGACTAGGTTCTGAGGCTAGTAACTGAGCACACACAGGCACACACACACATGCACACACAGTTTCAATCTGACTAGCTTCTGAGGCTAGTAACTGAACAGATGGGGGCTCAGAGGTTGTGGCAGAGCAGCTCTGCACCCGGGCCTCAGTTCTGCATCGTCATTTGAGCCGAGCAGAACAGTTTAGAGCCAGGGCCAAATTCTTAGCCAAAAGGGATGTACCCGCCAACGTTGGGTGGATATCATCCGAGCGGATGAGACCGGGCTTTCCCCAAAAGGCACTCCAATTGTCAACATGAACAACACCACTTCGAGGGCACCAGCCAGACAGCCAGCGGTCCTCAGAGTCCGGGCTGGTTCATATGGGACTAACATGTCACTAATATATTTTGGTGCGAGGCCATGGAGAGACTTGTACACAAGCAGAGCTGTTTTAAAGTCTATTCTCTGAGCCACAGGAAGCCAGTGCAGAGACCTGAGAACTGGACTAATGTGGTCGTACTCCTGGTACAGCAGCAGAGACCAGAGAGAGACCAATCAGAAGAGTCAAACAGTACAGATATATAAACAGGAGGACGAGAGAATGTTATGGTCTGATTTCTTCACAACTTTCTTCTGTAGAGAAAGTGCAGAGACAGAGAGCTACTGTGATACACCTCTGCTGTTGTATCACAGTAGCTCTCTGTCTCTTCTGCTGTATCACAGTAGCTCCCTATCTCTTCTGCTGTATCACAGTAGCTCTCTGTCTCTTCCGCTGTATCACAGTAGCTCTCTGCCTCTTCTGCTGTATCACAGTAGCTCTCTGCCTCTTCTGCTGTATCACAGTAGCTCTCTGTCTCTTCTGCTGTATCCCAGTAGCTCTCTTCTACTGTATCACAGTAGCTCTCTGTCTCTTCTGCTGTATCACAGTAGCTCTCTGCCTCTTCTGCTGTATCCCAGTAGCTCTCTGCCTCTTCTGCTGTATCCCAGTAGCTCTCTTCTGCTGTATCCCAGTAGCTCGCTGCCTCTTCTGCTGTATCCCAGTAGCTCTCTTCTGCTGTATCCCAGTAGCTCTCTTCTGCTATATCCCGGTAGCTCTCTTCTGCTGTATCACAGTAGCTCTCTTCTGTTGTATCCCAGTAGTTCTCTTCTGCTGTATCACAGTAGCTCTCTTCTGCTGTATCCCAGTAGTTCTCTTCTGCTGTATCACAGTAGCTCTCTGCCTCTTCTGCTGTATCCAAGTAGCTCTCTTCTGCTGTATCACAGAAGCTCTCTGTCTCTTCTGCTGTATCCCAGTAGCTCTCTTCTGCTGTATCCCAGTAGCTCTCTTCTGCTGTATCACAGTAGCTCTCTTCTGCTGTATTCCAGTAGCTCTGTTCTGCTGTATCCCAGTAGCTCTCTGCCTCTTCTGATGTATCACAGTAGCTCTCTTCTGCTGTATCCCAGTAGCTCTCTTCTGATGTATCCCAGTAGCTCTCTTCTGCTGTATCCCAGTAGCTCTCTTCTGCTGTATCCCAGTAGCTCTCGTTTGCTGTATCCCAGTAGCTCTCTTCTGCTGTATCCCAGTAGCTCTCTTCTGCTGTATCCCAGCAGCTCTCTTCTGCTGTATCCCAGTAGCTCTCTTCTGCTGTATCCCAGTAGCTCTCTTCTGCTGTATCACAGTAGCTCCATTCTGATGTATCACAGTAGCTCTCTTCTGCTGTATCCCAGTAGCTCTCTTCTGCTGTATCACAGTAGCTCTCTTCTGATGTATCACAGTAGCTCTCTTCTGCTGTATCACAGTAGCTCTCTGCCTCTTCTGCTGTATCCCAGTAGCTCTCTTCTGCTGTATCCCAGTAGCTCTCTTCTGCTGTATCACAGTAGCTCCCTTCTGCTGTATCACAGTAGCTCTCTTCTGCTGTATCCCAGTAGCTCTCTTCTGCTGTATCCCAGTAGCTCTCTTCTGCTGTATCACAGTAGCTCCCTTCTGCTGTATCCCAGTAGCTCTCTTCTGCTGTATCCCAGTAGCTCTATTCTGCTGTATTCCAGTAGCTCTCTTCTGCTGTATTCCAGTAGCTCTCTTCTGCTGTATCACAGTAGCTCCCTTCTGCTGTATCACAGTAGCTCTCTTCTGCTGTATCCCAGTAGCTCTCTTCTGCTGTATCACAGTAGCTCTCTGCCTCTTCTGCTGTATCCCAGTAGCTCTCTTCTGCGGTATCCCAGTAGCTCTCTTCTGCTGTATCCCAGTAGCTCTCTTCTGCGGTATCCCAGTAGCTCTCTTCTGCTGTATCCCAGTAGCTCTCTTCTGCTGTATCACAGTAGCTCTCTGCCTCTTCTGCTGTATCCCAGTAGCTCTCTTCTGCGGTATCCCAGTAGCTCTCTTCTGCTGTATCACAGTAGCTCTCTGCCTCTTCTGCTGTATCCCAGTAGTTCTCTTCTGCTGTATCCCAGTAGCTCTCTTCTGCTGTATCACAGTAGCTCTCTTCTGATGTATCCCAGTAGCTCTCTTCTGCTGTATCCCAGTAGCTCTCTTCTGCTGTATCCCAGTAGCTCTCTGATGGAAAAAGGTGGAGACCCTGCGCTACAATCATCCACCTCTGGGTAAACTGTGGTGAGGTGTGACACACATGTGGCTTAATCCATTACAGTCATTTTCTAAAACTATTATGAATGAATTTGTCAGAAGTCAAAGTTAAACTCTGACATAGGTCCAGGGCAACAGCAGATATATTTAAAACATCTGAACAAAACACTAAACTCACTTACTCTAATCATAAGACCAACCAAGTATGTGATCATCATCTATTTACAGGGCACATGTGGACACTGGAGCACCTGGAGGAAACCCAGGCAGACACAGGAAGAACATGCAAACTCAACACCAGGACACACCTTCATGTTGTACTTTTCTGAAACGGTTTGTTCAGTTTCACGTCTTGTTTTTACGACACAATGATGTGATCACGACACTGCAGTGGGACAGACACAACAACTGTGTCCATTATTCACATTTTAATATTTTACTGACAAACCTTAGAACACACAACTATTTACACTTGTTCAGAATCACAACAACACAAATGACTGTTGGTTCAATATAGAACATCACTAAATGTTTACAATTATGTCACGCATTTGTAACCCGTAAGTTATAGATCCATGTGTGTAACAGAATAATATTATAGATCCATGTGTGTAACAGAATAATATTATAGATCCATGTGTGTAACAGAATAATATTATAGATCCATGTGTGTGACAGAATAATATTATAGATCCATGTGTGTAACAGAATAATATTATAGATCCATGTGTGTGACAGAATAATATTATAGATCCATGTGTGTAACAGAATAATATTATAGATCCATGTGTGTAACAGAATAATATTATAGATCCATGTGTGTAACAGAATAATATTATAGATCCATGTGTGTGACAGAATAATATTATAGATGTGTGTAACAGAATAATATTATAGATCCATGTGTGTGACAGAATAATATTATAGATCCATGTGTGTGACAGAATAATATTATAGATCCATGTGTGTGACAGAATAATATTATAGATCCATGTGTGTAACAGAATAATATTATAGATCCATGTGTGTAACCAGTGCCATTGAGGACACAGCGCCCTCTTGTGGCGGCCGCTGCACCTGCACCTTTGCTTCGCGGGAAAGTCCCGAGTCCTTTCGCTGCTGGAGAACTCAGAGGAAACATGTCCGTGAATCTGTGAGAGAAATATGGTTTTACTCATGTGTCCCTTTGAAATGCTCAGCGGGTCATTCATGGCTGTGTGTTATTCAGCTGGTGTGTGTTTCCATGTTTTAGGAAAGTCTCTGTCAAAGATATTTCATTTAACCGTGTTTTTCTGTCTGAGGACCTAGCTTAGCATGCTAACGGTTAGTGGCTAATGTTAGCAGCTAATGGTTAGTGGCTAATGTTAGCAGCTAACGGTTAGTGGCTAACGTTAGCAGCTAACGGTTAGTGGCTAACGTTAGCAACTAACGGTTAGTGGCTAATGTTAGCTGCCAACGTTAGCAGCTAACGGTTAGTGGCTAATGTTAGCTGCCAACGTTAGCAGCTAACGGTTAGTGGCTAATGTTAGCTGCCAACCGTTAGCAGCTAACGGTTAGTGGCTAATAGCAGCTAACGGAGACAGAGCAGTAGAGTCCACTACAGTTAATCCACTGCTGCTGTTGTCTGTGCAGCTGTGTAATGTCCAGGTTACATATGTTTTCTGTACATTTACTGTGTATTACTGATTAAGGTTAATTGTGTGTTGCACCATTGACAAAACGTAGAAATGACACATTTCTTACGTGGCATTTACAGAATTATTAGTTGAGTAGAAAAATGTCATGTTTGTGTCCTATAATCCACTTTGATAAGAACTGTAAACAACGCTATGTTTGGTAAAAGTGTTGTTTTTTGTTTTTAATGTGTAATATCAATATTCTAATGTCATTTAAATACTGTAATATGTTGTTTATTATACATTTTAGTTTAATTGCGTTGAGAACTCCACAGAACGAGTCAGAGCAGAAGAGAGTCCACTACAGTTTATTCACTGTGTCAATGTTATCTGTACAGGTCATTAAAAGCATCTGTCTGAACAACCCCAACAGTCTCCATGGGTCACTAAACAGAAGGTAAGACCCACATTTTTATTTGACACTTTGAGAAATCTGATGTGATTTTAGCCAATAAGGTCAAGGTTTGTCCCTCTGCTCTCTCTGTAGACTCTGCACTTCTGACCGGTGAGACCCTGGTTGAGCTTTTCCCTACAGTGCAACACATTAAACAGAAAGAATAAAAAAGGCCTAGCCCTAAAACACATATTTACAGAAATGATCTAACGCTTAGACATTCCCCCCACCAATGACAGCCATACGGACAATACACATTCACAATCAAGGATACACACACACACACACACACACACACACACACACACACACACACACACAATACTATTATTTACAGGTTCAACAGTTCCACAGTTTGGCCGTTTTCATGTAGAAAGCAGACTGACCAAATGTGGTTCTTCTGTGTGGGATTGCACAGTTGTTATGGGATGTACTTCTGGTGACTGTTGCTGGTCTGTCTCTGTATAAATGAACTTAGTGGCTCTGGTGCCAGGTTATTAATGCTTTTGAATGCTAATTTTAGAGAGTATAGTATTATAAAGTTGTCAAAACTTAGCAGATGACAGTTTTTGACTATTTTGCAGTGGTGATATCGGGTTGGTTTCTTATCCATAATTTTAATTGCTTGATTGTATAAGGATCAAATGCACTTTGTGGCTGAGGGAGCTGCCTGGGTCCATGCTGTCATGCAGTATGATATATGGGAGAAGATCATCCCATGCATGTACAGCAGGGCCGCTTGATTGGGAATAAAATGTCTTATTAGTTTGAAACAGTTGAGTTTTAGAAAGTTTTTGTATATGTTTATCAAATTTTAGATGTGGATCTAGAGTCAATGTGTCCATCCATCCATTTTCTACCCTTTAATCCATTTCTGGGTCAGGGGGGTGGCAGTCAGAGATGCCACCCAAGTCTCATAGCACCAGCCCCTCACTGACCCTCTGCAGGTGGTGAGTCCACAGGAGCACGGCTGCTCTCTGAGTGTGAGCATAGCCTTGATCTTTCAGTGGGGGCTTTTGGGCAAAGTGGGGTTAAGTGTCTTGCCCAAGGACACAACGACAGCAGTCATCAGTGGGAGTCGGTGGAGAAGGTGCAGAGGTGGGAATTGAACCCACGACCTTCTGGCCTTAAGGCCAATGCTCTACCAACTGAGCTATTGTCGCCCTCATTTTGTAATGTGATTTGGAAATTTTTAGTTATTATTTGAATAGAAAAGCATATGGACACTGTTTTGGTGAGATTTAAGACCAGGTGATTTTGAGAGAGCCACTTGCTCACCTCAGCCATACATGCAGATAACATGTTTGCTGCCTGCTGCATAGAAAACAACATCGTCCGCATAGAGTTGGCACATGACGCCTGGGAAAGATGATGGAAGGTCATTTATGAAGAGACTGAAAAGCAAAGGTCCTATTATGGATCCCTGTGGAATGCCCATTTGTGACTTTAAAAGTGTAGATTTATTTTGAGCTATTTTAACGCATTGTGGTCTGGTCTGGAGGTAGGATGTAAACCACTGTATTGCGTTTGGTGAGATGTTAAAAGAGGAAATTAGAAAAAAGACAGAAGTAGATTGTGGTTTACAGTCTCAGAGGCTTTTTTCAAATCCAAAAAGACTGCCCCCTCCACTTCACCCCTGTCCATGAACATTTTCAGATTTTTGATAAAACAGCAGTTGGCTATTTCAGTGGAGTGACTGCCCGGAAGCCAAACTGCTGCGGGTGTAGAAGGTGGTGGGCCTCTAGGTGGTCAGTCAGCTGAGTGGCTACAGTCTTTTCAATAATTTTGGCCATAATAGGTAAGATAGCCATGGGGCTGTAGTTAGACATACTGTGTCCTGTGCTCCTCATGTGAAAATTGGGACAATAACTGCTTTTTTCCACGCCTCCGGGAATCTGCAAGTTCTAATTGAGAGATTGATAAGATGTGTCAAGGGTTTGATTAGTGCAGTCTGATAACTTTTTAGGAAGCAGGTGTTTATATTGTATATGTCATTTGATTTCGAATTTGATAAATATGTTATAATTCTTGTTGTTTTTTCATCAATTTCCGAAATTTGGAAATATCTATTGTTGGGCCTGGATCTGAGAGTTTGCAGGTCTTGAAATGACTAGTTATTTATTTTATTGATTGGACAAAGTGATTGTTAAATTCAGTGTAATGGGGGCACTGTTGGTAATCCTGTTGCCATTTATTGTGATCTGCATAATGGCAAGGCAAGGCAAGGCAAGTTTATTTATATAGCACAATTCATACACAAGGCAACTCAAAGTGCTGAACAAAACAAGAAAGCATTAAAATCATAAATAATCACAGAACATTAAAAAGAAAGATAAAAATATAAAATCCCCCAGTTGTATGCACAGCTAAACAGAACTGTCTTTAACCTGGTTTTAAACATTGTCAGAGAGGAGGCCTGTCTCACATCTTCAGGAAGACTGTTCCAGATTTTAGCAGCATGAATCTGAAAAGCAGCCTCCCCATGTTTAGTTCTGACTCTGGGCACTAACAGGAGTCCAGTCCCTGTGCTCCTCAGAGTCCGAGCTGGTTCATATGGGACTAACATGTCACTAATATATTTTGGTGCGAGGCCATGGAGAGACTTATACACAAGCAGAGCTGTTTTAAAGTCTATTCTGAGCCACAGGAAGCCAGTGCAGAGACCTGAGAACTGGACTAATGTGGTCGTACTTCCTGGTTCTAGTCAGGACTCGAGCTGCTGCATTTTGAATGTACTGCAGCTGTTTTACAGCCTGTTTGGACAGACCTGTGAGCAGGCCATTGCAGTAGTCTTGGAGACAAAGGCATGGATAAGAATCTCCAAGTCTGCTTTAGACACTATGTTTTTGATCCTGGCAATGTTTTTTAGATGGTAAAAAGCTGCTGATGTTACTGATTTGATGTGGCTATTAAAATGTAAGTCTGAGTCTAGTATTACCCCTAGATTTCTGACCTTGTTTGAAGGTTTTAGGGAGAGAGACTGTAGGTGACAGATGACGCTCTCTCTTTGTTTCTGGGGACCAAAGACAATCATTTCAGTTTTGTCTGCGTTTAGCTGAAGGAAGTTGTTTTGCATCCACTCACTGATCTGTTGGATACAGTGAAGGAGTGAGTCCACTGGTCCATGTTCTCCTGCAGTCAGTGAGACATATTTCTGAGTGTCGTCTGCATAGTTATGATAGGAAACTTTGTTTCTGCGTATTAACTGACCTAACGGCAGCATGTAGAGATTGAACAGAAGAGGTCCCAGGATCGACCCCTGTGGTACTCCACAGGTCAGAGCCATATGATCTGAGACACAGTTTCCAATCTCCACAAAGTACTTCCTGTCTTCAAGGTAAGACCTAAACCAACTTAGGGCGGTGCCAGCGACTCCAACCCAGTCCTCTAATCTCTGTAAGAGGATCTCATGGTCGACGGTGTCAAAGGCAGCACTTAGATCTAACAAGATTAAGATTGAGACTTTGCCTGCGTCAGTGTTCAGCCGGATATCGTTTGTAACCTTAACGAGAGCAGTCTCAGTGCTGTGGTGGGGTCTAAAGCCGGACTGAAACATATCAAATGAGTTGTTGATTATAAGAAATCGAGACTGCTCTTTTTTAGCAGGGGCCTGATGACTGCAGTTTTCAGGGCCTTTGGGAATATTCCAGAATGAAGGGACATGTTTACTATCTGTGTGAGTGAAGGTAACAGACTGCTCAGAACAGACTTCAGAAATCTAGTGGGTAGTACATCCAAGCTGCATGTGGAGGAGCTCAAACTGGAGATTATCTCTTGGACAGTTTTATCATTTACAGGAGCAAAGTGAGTTAGCTCAGAGAGCATTTCTGGCTGTTGGATGGTTATCTGTGGATTGGAGACAATGGCGTTTTTGATGCCTTGAACCTTGTCATTGAAAAAATTAGCAAACTCATTGCATTTACGTTTGGAAGTAAGCTCTAATGGCATTTGAACAGGGGGTTTGTTAATCTATTAACTGTTGAGAACAGAACACGCAGATTGTTGCTGCAGCCTTCAATCATTTCAGAAAAATACCTTTCTCTCGTACTACGTAGCACCCGGTTAAACTCGCACAACTTATCTTTGAAGATCTCGTAATCAACCTGGAGGTTGGACTTGCGCCACTTCCGCTCGGCCCTCCGGCACTTTCTCTTTTATGCCCTGACTGAGTCTGCTTTAGCCCACGGCGCCTTCTGCTTATTTTTCACTATTTTAACCTTCACAGGGGCAACGGTATCCAGAACATTCAAAACACTAGAGGTGACAGAGTTAAACAGTTCATCTACAGTAGAATACGATGCATTCTCAAAGTTTATCATTCCCATAAATAGTTCACTTGTATTTTCATTTATGCGCCTTCTTCGAACAGTTGCAGAGTCCACTGGTGGTTTGTTAGTGAAACACATGTCAAAAAAAACACAGAAATGATCCGAAAGAGCAACATTGACCACGTTTACATTTGAAATATTCACCCCCTTAGTAACTAACAGATCTAGAGAGTGTGCCCTCTGCTGTGGGTGGGGCCACTTACGTGCTGAGTGAGATCAAAGGATTCAAGTACAGAACTCAGCTCATTTGCATTTCTGTCATCAACATTATCCACATGAATATTAAAATCACCTGTAATAACCAAACTATCAAAATCTGTGCATACAACTGAAAGCAACTCGGTAAAATTATCAATAAAACTGTGACATGACTGCGGTGGCTTGTATAGGACAATGAAGAGTATTGGAGGAGATTGTTTTTGTTGTATTTTAAAAGACACATATTCAAATGACGAAAACTTCCCAAGAGACATTCTATGGGAGACAAAGTGGTCTCTAAAAATGGCAGCTAAGCCTCCTCCTTTTTTGTTTTCCCGTATTTCAGATTCAAACTTGAAATTTGGTGGTGATGCTTCTATTAAAACTGCATTTCCTGAATTTTGGTCAAGCCAAGTTTCAGCCATGAACATAAGATCAAGATTATGAGAACAAATAAAATTATTGATTAAAAAAGACTTGTTACAAAGAGATCTGACATTAAGCGTAGCAAGTTTCAAAGTTTCCGTATCAGCGGTTGCGGTCGGCTGATTCTTACACGGAACAATAATTAGATTTTCCAGATTAGACTGATTAACTCCAGATGTTTTTTCTGTAATGTATTCTTTGTGTTATCACTAAGGGAATGGCACAGGTGGCTTCATGACAGGGCCCCAGCCGGGTCTCTCCTCTAACTAGACTGCAAGTGGCTGCAAAGCAGAGACCCTGTGCATCCTAGTGTTCAGAGAAAAGAGGGGAAGGGGAAGGCGGGGGCGGAGGATGGAGAGGTGGGTGGCTTTTGGGTGTTGAACGAGGGGGGCAGGGAGGTGGAGGGGTTTTTGGTGATGGGTTAGGGCCGGGGTGGGCTGAGGCAGAGGTTTTGGGTGTTGAACGAGGGGGAAGTGGGGTGGAATGGTCATGAGGTTAGGGGAGGGACTGGCTGAGGTGGTTTTTGTAGGTGAATTGGAAACCCTAGGTGGTTTTGGAGGTACATATGGGGAGTGGTTTAGAATGTTGGACAGGACTCTAGATCTAGCTAATATGGGTGTGAGAGGAATAGTCTTCATCACCGATTTTATTAGCCCTGCAGAGTGTTCAGGTAGGTCTAACAGTGAAGGCGGGGATGAAAAACAAAGGGAGGTGTCCCCATTCTCTCTTGATGGAGTGGACGTGGCAGGGGGGACCCAAGACAGGTCCATGGGAGGTGGCGAGGGAGTCTTTGATGGAGGGGCAGGTGGTTGAGGAAACCCCAGCACAGGCCTGTCTGCTGTAGGCTGGGGTGAGGATGGGGGCTTCAGAGGCGCTGTAGATGAAGAAGGCGTGGCTGCTTTGGAGCAGGCTGGGGATGAGGATGTTGGTGGTGGTGGTCGTGCTGCTACTAGTGATGATACAGCTGCTGCTGGTGATGATGCAGCTGCTTCTGATGACAGTGGAGGTGTTGAGATCCTTTGAGGCGGTGATGGTGTTGAGATCCTTCGAGGTGGTGGTGGTGTTGAGATCCTTCGAGGTGGTGGTGGTGTTGAGATCCTTCGAGGTGGTGGTGGTGTTGAGATCCTTCGAGGTGGTGGTGGTGTTGAGATCCTTCGAGGTGGTGGTGGTGTTGAGATCCTTCGATATAATATCATTGGGCCTCATTCACGAACGGTTCTTAGGAACAGATGTGTACGTAAATCCTACTTACGCGGTTTTTACGAAGAAAGTGGCATTCACGAATATTTCTCGTAACCAGAATTTCTCTTGGGCAAGTACAAATCCTACGAGTCCTCAGGAGCACTCGTACGCATTCAGTGCCGACATGTTCACACGCCGGGGTTGTCCTCTTTGGTGAAGTTGAATAAAAATACAACATTCCAGTGATATGTCCGTCATATCGATGTATGTATTTATTTATTTGTAGTAATCTTTATTTATATACCGCCTTTTTCACTGCAGATCTGGCCTACTTTTTAATTCATTTTGAAATGAAATGTGCCACACTGCATGAAAAGTTAGATTTTCGTCACCCTAAACTGCAGGAAATCACGCTCTTTTTCGGGTATCTCAGGCAGTTTTCAGAAGGCGCAGTTAGGGTGCCCTGTCCTCCAAACTGCCGTATCCGTACCATGCTAATGTCCCTACTTTGCATATGAATGCAGCGAAACACTGCGGCCGGCCGAGCGCTAATGGCCCTAATTAGCATATGAATGCAGCGGCTGGCCAGGCTGCTATTCAGCATTGGTGAATACCACTACTTTCAAACTCGTGATTGGCTGAAAAATCACACGTGGCCAGCCCACGTGGGATTACTCCCCATTGGTAGCTTACTCCCCATTGGATGAAATCACTACTTTCAAATAAGTATAATCTCTCGTGATTGGCTGGCAGATCTGTCACTATTGGTCACCCTGCCTCATAATTAATGTAATAATATTTATATAAATATTCGTATTATTTATAGAAGAAATGAAAATTTTCCAGGAATATGTTCATACAAAGAAAGCTTTATTAAAACACACACACACACACACACACACACAGCTTTATGCTCACACATAGGTAATTAAAAAATTACAACTCTGAACTGTCCAATAGCCTCCTCGGGGTTGTAGATAGACGCTTAATGTGCGTGGCTCTGTACTTCCGCGCCGCCTCTAACCGGGACTGCAGCTTGACAGAGTTCAGAAAACTCCGGCTTTCGAAAAGACTGCGACCGCACAATCCATCCAGAGACACCGTCCACAACGCCTTCTTCTTCATTGGACATTAGGTCTACCGTGGCGGACTTCCAGAGTTCCACTTTGTCACTTTCTAGCACACTCAGTCTCGATTCCAGCGGCTGAAAGAATCAGTAAATATTATTAGCCAAATCAAATCCTTTTTCCACATCTAAACATAGTGTCTAAAGCAGACCTGGAGATTCTTATCCATGCATTTGTCTCCAGTAGGTTAGACTACTGCAATGGCCTGCTCACAGGTCTGTCCAAACAGGCTGTAAAACAGCTGCAGTACATTCAAAATGCAGCAGCTCAAGTCCTGACCAGAACCAGGAAGTACGATGGTAAGGCAAGTTTATTTGTCTAGCACAATTCATACACAATGCAACTCGAAGTGCTGAGCAAAATAAGAAAGCATTAAAATAAATAATCACAGTACATTAACAAAGATAAATATAAAATACCTCAGTTGTAGCACAGCTAAAGTGACAGCTCCTCTCTGACAATGTTTAAAACCAGGTTAAAGGGAGAAACAGTAAAACACTTACACACAATGTCGTCTTTATCAACATCGTGGAAATGTGGACTTATTGTTCACATTGTATTGCAGATATTGTGTTAAGCAAATAGGAGGTCACCGTCTCATTACGAGGCGAGATTAGTCTGAAAACAAAGTGTACAGTTATGATTGTTATCTATACATATCCATTACCGACACAAAACGTGTAGGTAAACCAAATTCAATTTCCATGGATACATGAACAATACTTACATAACCTTTTTGAGAAAATGGATCCTTCAATGAAAAAAGTGTGATAATTCTAAGAGCATAGCTTTTTTTGTTTTCGGGAAGGCATTTGTCTAAGGAGAAAAAAACACTCATGGTCAAAGGACTTCATGGTTACATAAAAAGGCTAAATTAATAGTATCTACAAGTACATATTTTCACAGGGACCTAACCAAGAGATAATCTACAGGAGAACATCTACCTAGGTCATTTATAAAAGAGATCAGTACTATTTATCTTACAATGGGGAATCAATAACAGTGCTGAGAGAAACTGAATTGTTATGTGATTATTGTGAAAGGTCTTTCAAGTGATTTTCATTTTATTTTGAGTAAATATCCTTCCACTTGTAAGAAGGAACTTTTGAGTATTAACTGAGGGATACAACATACCCATGTGTTTCACTCATGTCACTGACGAGAAGGTCGACAAGTTGTCTTCGAGAGCGGAGATCTCACAGTGATCTCACAGAATTATAATCTTTAAGGATCTCTCGGTCACCAGGGTTTTCCTGCAGTTCCACCATCTACAAACACGTGGAAAATGTAAAATGACAATCTACAATTGTACCAAAAATCTTAGGATACAAAATGCAGCAGTACCTCTTTTGCTGTGTACCTTTCTCCTTTCTCCATCTCCTCTGCTGTACATATGTGCATTTCAACACCAAACACAATCATATGTCATTTCTTTTTGTTATTGCTTTATGAACTTACACAGGAATCGAGGTGCCGGACAATCTTGGAAAGCTTAGCACCAGCAGACCCCCTTTTGGCCTTAAAGAGCTTGATGAACTGTGTCGTTAGGCAATCCAATGCTTCAACGAAATCATTGCCCAGTTTGGAGCTGGTGATCTGGTTAAATTCTGCCAGGACCTGCAAAAAAAACAACATAAAACACTTCAAGTTAAATGCATAGATGTAAAAAATGTGTACACACCTGTCTCTCTGTATAAAGTGCTGGCCAGCGCGCTTTGACATTTTCCACAGGTGGGGCAGAATTGACTATTTCTTGTTGTCGGACTGCAACACGCTGTAAGCAAAAAAAGAATAATCAATATATATAAAACAATATCACATGATTTTTGCTCAAATGTGTTTAAAGGAGGTCTAGATTCACTCAACAACATTATTAAGCAATGGACTTAATAAAAAAAAACAAAAAAAATGAACAGAAAGACAACAGTGACAAATGAGATGAAAAAGTACAGTAATAAAAGTGAAAGTCTTAGCGCTCAAACAAAGACAGGAACAGTGCAAAACAAATGATATATGTTAGATATTCCACAGAACTCTAGTCCACAGTCTCCTGTATAGCAGGCTCTGCCATGAGCCCAAACTGCTTTTCCTTCGGTTCTTTCGAAGCAGTCTGCTCTGTGCGCCTCGTCCCTGCTCCTGCAGCAGTTCCATGCTTTACAGAAAGTTATCACACACGGAGCAATCACATTATATATGTGATATATATATCTATATGTGATATATATATCACATATATATGTGTATTCAACTTTAGGCTGTATTAGTTCTTTGAACCTTGTGATAGATGTACATTTAAGGGTTCTTTCATTATGGGGTTTATCTTTGCGGGACTGGAATTTCCTCCAAAGCGAGATCAAACGTGATCATGAAATGGTCAGACAGCAAACGAGCTTTGACGCTGGATGTCAACATTGGAGACATCACAGCCGTAGGTCAGGACAAGGTCCTAGTGGTGGTTATGAATGTGAGTAGGTCCTCGACATTCGATAAACAACACCATCTGTACGGCCGCTGAAAGCTTTGTTTAAGGCGCTGGGTCGATGCTGTCGTCCAAATGTATATTGATGGCTCCATCTATACGATGTTTTTTCCCATTCCCAAAACTAGGTTTGAAATGAAGTCAGAGAATACTGTTAGGAACTCGCTGTATGGACCAGAGGTCGGTATAATACTATAATGTACTGCTTTTTTGTTTTCTCCACCCAGGACAGGTGATTGAAAGTGTTAAGTTTTCAAACGAGTGAAACGCGTTGTTGGTATTTGGGACTAAAACCAAGATGGTGTGTGATATAATCGCAACACCCACCGCCGCGACCTTTAGCTCTGGCTTTCTGGTAGTTATCATGGGCGTCGAGGAGTGCCTCATTCAATCTGACGTAGTCGTCCTGTTGGAGCCAAGTCTCCGAGAGCGCAAACAAATCCCAAGTCCCTTGTCTATAATAAGTTTCGTTTATAGAGAGCGATTAGACGAGGATTGATCTAAGCGTTCATTAAACCACATAAACTGACAGCTAAACAAAGCTTTCAGCGCCGTACTAGATGGTGTTTGTTATACTCAGAATGTCGAGGAATCCTACTCCACATTCATGAACCACACACTTGGACCTTGTCCTGACCTACGGCTGTGATATGTCTCCAATGTTTGACCATCCAGCGTCAAAGCTCGTTGCTGTCTGACCATATTCTGTCACGTTTTGATCTCGCCTTTTGGAGGACTTTCCTGTCCCGCAAGATAAAACCAAAATGGAAAAGAACCTTAAATGATAAATCTATCACAAGGTTCAAAGAACTAAATACAGCCTATGTGAAATACGCTGCAGGTGAAGTCCTGTTTCACACAGCTGTCATCCCCTCATCAATCGACCAAGAAACGGTGGGCAACACTATGGAGTCTTTAAAATCTGCATTAAAATGCCAGCAGCTCCTTTAACACAGAAAACCATTAGGATTAATCATCGGCGCCCGGGAAGTGTTCAACTCCACACTTTTAAACAGGACGTCAGAAAATTGGAGAGGCTATATCGCCTACTCCACTCGAAGCCTGTCCACAGGGAGTGAAAGCAGTCTCCGAAACTGACAAGAGGCCCTTCGCGGGGGCTCAAACTCAATACTATTCAACTTTAATAAAGCGAGATAAAAGACAACAGTAGATTTTTTGTTTGGTACAGTCGCTAAACCACAAACTGCCATAGGCGCAATCGAGCCGAAAATTCAAGCTCACGAGCATGTCGACTTCTTCTCACACTTCTTTAATAATAAAATTACATTCCAGCCGTGACAAGCTTGGAGGAGTTGCTCCTGCTGTTAGTGGTGGACAGGTTGAAGCGGGCATACGTGACTTCGCCACTTAGACTCTTCCGTGGGCCGTTAATAAATTCATGGGCAGTGAGCCAGGGAGCAGAGGTGATCTCTGTGGTCACATCCTCAAAAGCCTCAACTTGCATGTAGAACTCAGGCCCGGACATGGCTCTCAAAGACATACTCCTTTGATAATTGAGCCTATCGTAAATATAATAAACTGCATCTACAATGTGGCTATGTCCCACAAGCTTTTAAAACCGCGGTAATCAAACCCCTTCTGAAGAAAACAACCTTGACTTCCAGAAAATACTTACAAACTACAGACCGATCTCGAACCTTCTCACTTTTATATCTAAAATCCTGGAAAAACTTATAGCTGAGCAGCTCCGCTGCCACCTGCAGGAAAATGATATGTTGAGAGTCGTTTCATCAGATTCAGAGCTCAATCATAATGCACTGAAACGGCACTCAGTCAAAGTCCAAATGACTTACTACTAGCTGCCGATAATGGACAAGTGTCAGTGCTGGTCCTACTCGGACCTTAGTGCTGCATTTGACACAATAGACCACAGCATTCTACTGCAGAGGCTAGAATTGTGATATAGGTCTAGAGGGAACAGCCCTTGATGGTTTAAATCCCTATTTATCAGATCGATATCACTTCGTCAATGTGAAGCAGGACTCGACGCCTTTTTTCTGGAGTGAATTCGTGTGGGCCGCAGGGTTTACTACTCTCGGCCGATTCTTTTACTCTCTAACATGCTGCCACGGGGTAACATCTGAATTAATTTCCACTGCTATGCAGATGACACATCAGAAAAAGCTCTCTTTATCTGTCGATGAGCCTAATCAGACAGAACCAGTCTAGAAAAGCTCAGTGCCTTGCATAAAGGACCCTTAAAAGGGATGACTCTTACTTCCTACTTCTCAACCCGAGAATACAGAAGTGATCCTACCTCGTTGCCGAAGCGCCTGCGTGACACCCACACTAACCAGATAGGTTTACTCTCGATAATGTCATTATAAAACCCCAGTAACACTGTGAGGAATCTTTGGAGTCAATTTTGACCAAGAACACTCCTTCAAGGCTTAAATAAGCCAAGCAACTAAAACGGCGGTACTCCACTTTACGGAACATCGCTAAAATTAGAAATTCCTTCCTAACAAGTGACGCGGAAAAACTCATTCACGCGTTTGTCCTCACCTCAAGGCTCGACTACTGTAACGCTTTACTGTGCCCTAAATGGAAGAGCTTCCAGCTCCGTTCAGAATACAGCAGCTAGGATCTTAACAGGTAACCAAAAAGGAGGGAAGCACATAACTCCGGTGTATTAAAATCACTCCACTGGCAAGTGGAGTACAGAATAAAGTTAAAATCCTACTCTTAACATATAAAGCCATAAATAGGCTTGGCTCCTTCTTATCTCCACGACACGTTAGTGTCGTATCAACCAAGTCGAGCGTTGCGCTCACAAAACGCCAGACGTCAAGTGGTCACCTAAGGTCTCAAAGGTCACTGTTGGTGGCAGAGCATTTTAGCTACCAAGCTCCTTTACAGTGGAATCAGCTTCCCATTTAATGTTAAGGAAGCAGATACGGTCTCCACATTCAAGGCCAGGCTTAAAGCACTTTACTTTAATTTAGCATATAATTAGGTAATATATAATAAGTAGTGTATATATTATATATATATATGCTGTATTATGTTATATATTATGTTATATATTATTCAATAATGTATTGTGTTATGTTGTATATTATGTTATATTTATGCTGTATGTTATTCTTTATTCAAGGCTAGGTTTAAAACAGTCCTCTTTAGTTTAGCATATGGCTAGGAAGGTAAGACTCAGGAGAAGGTTAAACTCCTCAGAGTGTTAGTCAAGCTGCATAGGGAGTCAGTTTGCTGGAGAAGTATGGTAACTTGAGCACTATCCTCTCCTCCTTCCTACTTTATCTGTTTAGCATTTTTAGGATTCTGACTGTAGTTTGTTCATTGCTATTCACCCGTTGTCCCATTGTCTGTTTCATGGTACGATGACGGGATCTCTGAGCCTGGCCTCTTCCATCTACACCTGCGGACTGCCCCCCCCGACCCGCCTGGGAGTGCTTCGGTCCTGCACCGGACCTGTCCACGTTCAGCGTCCACTGGTCCACGTTCTGTAGCTAGCTTAGGTCCTAGATCATTAGTCTGTCCGTCCGGAGGAGCGGATCCCTTTCTCATATGGGTCTCCCTCCCTGTGGGTTTCCCTAGTTCTCCTCCAAGGTTTCTCACTTTTTCCCCACTGGTTTTTTAAGAGTTTTCCTTGTCGATGCAGGAGGGTCTTGTTGGACAGTTAGTGTCCAACAGAAAGGATTGGTGATGATCAGACACTTTAGCATTCTACAACATGTATGGACATTTTTCTTCTGTGTGTGCTTTTATACTGTATTCTTCATGTGTTTTAACTGTTGATTCTCTGACCTGTGTTGGTGATTTCAATGGTTTTGTTAAGTCCTCTGAGATGACTTCTGTTGTGACCTAGGGCTATACAAGAATAAATTGTATTGTATTGTATTGTATTGTACCGACATTTAAAACAACCCTACCGCTAGAACTATTGCTGTCCTGTCTTAAACTTTTATTAAGTTACTGTTCTGACACCTAGGTCAGATTTCCTCGCATATAGTGCTTTAGACTTCATGCGGGGAACACACACAGTTTCATCTGACTAGTTCTGAGATAGTAACTGAGGCACACACAGCACACAGCTCACATGCACACACATTTTCAATCTGACTACCTCTGAGGCTAGTAACTGAACAGATGGGGTCTCAGAGGTTGTGGCAGAGCAGCTCTGGTCACCCGGGCCTCAGTCTGCATCGTCCCCCTTTTGAGCCGAGCAGAACAGTTTTTAGAGCCAGGGCCAAATTCTTGCCAAAGGGATGTACCCGCCAACGTTGGGTGGATATCACCACGCTATGAGACCAGGGCTTTCCCCAAAAGCACTCCATTTGTCAACATGATCATCACCACTTCGAGAGGGGCACCAGGCCAGACAGACAGTCGGTTGAAAGCCGAGTGTCTGCTGAATGCTTCTGCACTGCTAGTGCTAGGTAGGTGCCCGAAGAAGATGAATGTCGGCCATTGTGCTAGCCAGCTTGCACACGGCGGCGACTGCAGCGTCAACACCCTCGCACTGTTTCCTCCGCCGAACGTCATTACCACCCGCGTGAATAACATTCCGACGAAACCGCTGCTTGTGGGTTGGGTATTGTGAGCATGTTTAGTCCATATGAACCAGCCCGGACTCTGGGAGCACAGACTGGACACCAGTGAGTGCCCAGAGGCAAACTAAACATGGGGAGCTTGGCTTTTCCCAGGTTCATGCTGCTAAAATCTGAACAGTCTTCTGAAGATGTGGAGACAGGCCTCCTCTCTGACAATGTTTAAAAAACAGTTATAGACAGTTCTGTTTAACTGGGCATACAACTGAGGGTTTTATATTTCTATCTTTTCTTTTTAATGTTCTGTGATAATTTATATTTAATGCTTTCTTGTTTTGTTCCAGCGCTTTGATTGCCTTGGTGTATGATTGTGTTATATAAATAAACTTGCCTTGCCGTTGCCTTCTGTAAACTCACATTAAACATTTATGGAATTTATCTAATATTATGGACATTGGTCTCTGCCCCTATTGGACCGATGGCTCTGTTGTGTTTATTTTAATCTTTGCATTTCTTGAGTTTTGATTCTGTTTTGGGCGATTTCAACTGGTTTTGTATAAGTCCTCCGAGATATCGTCTGGTTGTGATTAGGGGCGATACAAAAATACATTGAATTGAACTGAATATTGTGTATGTTGTCCGATTTTCTTCACTGCAAATAGAGCGTTTAAAAAACGTCTTTATAAAATGTGTTTTGGTGACCAGGACTTCTCACTCCTGCTCTCTTGTTGCAGGGATCATGCACGGTCCCTGGCTGGCTGAGGCTCTGGTGAGGGCGTGGAGGTCTCTGCAGGAAGAGGAGGTGTGGGGGCGGTGCCTGAAGCCAGAGCGCAGCAGAGCCTCCAGGAGCTCTTCCACAAAGGTAAGTCATATGCACTGAACCTGGGCATGAAAGTTTAAATTTGTAAGCACAGTTCATACACATGATAGAAACCATCACACAGGTATTAAAATCAGAAATAATCACAGTACATTATAACGAGTGGAATAAAAATCCCCACCGTTGTGGCACAGATAACTGTTTTCAACACTGGATTTTGAGCATTGGCCAAGAAGAAGCTTGTCTCACATTTGCAGGAAGACTGTTATGTATTATAGCAGCATGAATCTTATAGCTGCCTCCTCATGTTAGTCCCTTACTCTCGGCATCAGCAGAGTGCCGGTCCTGGCTCCTCAGAGTCCCCGCAGGAGGTCCGGTCCGCTGTGCTCCTCAGAGTCCCAGCAGGAGTCCTGGTCCCCTTTGCTCCGCAGAGTCCCAGCAGGGAGTCCCCGGTCCCTGTGCTCCTCAGAGTCCCAGCAGTAGTCCGGTCCCTGTCTCCTCCGAGTCCAGCAGGAGATCCGGTTCCCTGTGCTTCGCTCCGAGTCCGCGCAGGAGTCCGGTACCTGTGCGCCTCGAGTCCCCAGCAGGAGTACCGTCCCCTGTGCTCCTCACGAGTCCCAGCAGGAGTCCGTTCCCTGTGCTCTCCGAGTCCCAGCAGAGTCCGCTCCCCTGTGCTCCTCCCGAGTCCAGCAGGGAGTCCGGTCCCTGTGCTCCTCCCGAGTCCCCAGCCGGAGTCCGGTCCCTGTGCTGCCTACTGTGTGCCCAGCAGAGTCCGTCCCTGTGCTCCTCCGAGTCCCAGCAGGGAGTCCGGTCCCCTGTGCTACCTCTCCGATCCTCAGCAGGAGTCCGGTCCCGTGCTCCTCCGATCCCAGCAGGAGTCCGGTCCCCTGTGGCTCCATCCGAGGCCCCAGCAGGAGGCCGTCCCTGTGCTCCTCCCGAGTCCCGAGCAGGAGTCCGGCCCTGTGCTCCTCCGAGTCCCAGGCATGAGTCCGGTCCCTGTTGTCGCTCCTCCGATCCCCAGCAGGAGGGTCCGGTCCGCGTGGCTCCTCCGGAGCCCAGCAGGAGTCCGGTCCCTGTGCTCCAGTCCGATTCCCAGCAGGAGTCCGTCCCTGTCACCTCCGAGTCCCAGCAGGAGTCCCGGTCCCTGTGCTCCTCCGAGTCCCAGCAGAGTATCACGGTCCACCTGTGCTCCTCCGAGTCCCAGCAGGAAGTACCGGTCCCGGTGCTTCCTCCGATCCCAGCAGGAGTCCGGGTCCCTGTGCTCCTTCCTCCGAGTCCCAGCAGGAGTTCCGGGGCCCTGTGCTCGCTCCGATTCCCAGCCAGGAGTCCGGTCCCTGGGCTCCTACGAGGTCCCAGCAGTAGTCCCGGTCCCTTTGCTCCCTGCCGAGTCCCCAGCAGGAGTCCGTCCCTGTGCGCATCCGAGTCCCCAGCAGGAGTCCGGTCCCTGTGCTCCTCCCGAGTCCCAGCAGGAGTCTCCCGGTCCCTGTGCTCCTCCGAGTCCAGCAGAGTCCGGTCCCCTGCCCCTGCCCGAGTCCCAGCAGGATCCCGGGGGGGATCCCCTGTGCTCCTACCGAGTCCCACAGAGTCCGTACTGTGCTCCTCCGAGTCCCAGCAGTAGTCCGGTCCCTGTGCTCCTCCGAGTCCCATCAGGAGTGCCGTCCCTGTGCACCTCCGAGTCCCAGCAGGAGTCCGGTCCCTGTGCCTCCGCCGAGTCCAGCAAGGAGTCCGGTCCTGTGCTCCTCCGAGTCCCACAGAGTCCGTCCCCAGTGCTCCTCCCGAGTCCTCAGCAGGAGTCCGGTCCCTGTGCCCTCCGAGTCCCTCCAGGGAGTCCGGTGCACTGTTCTCCTGCCTCCGAGTCCAGCATGAGTCCCCGGTCCCTGTGCTCCTTCCTCCGAGTCCCAGCAAGGGAGTCCGGTCCCTGTGCTCCTCCGAGTTGTCCCAGGCAGGAGTCCGGTCCCTGTGCTCTCTCCGAGTCCCAGCAGGAGTCCGTCCCCTGTGCTCCTCCGAGTCCCAGCAGGATCCGTCCTGTGCCCTCCGAGATCCCAGCAGGAGTCCGGTCCCTGTGCTCCTCCGAGTCCCAGCAGGAGTCTCGGTCCCTGTGCTCCTACCTGAGTCCCAGCAGAGTCCGGTCCCTGTGCGCTCCTCCTCCGAGTCCCAGCGAGAGGTCCGGTCCCTGTGCCCTCCGAAGTCCCAGCAGGAGTTCCGTCCCCTGTGCTCCTCCGAGTCCCAGCAGAGTCCGGTCCCTGTGCTCCTCCAGCCAGCAGGAGTCCGGCTCCCTGTGCTTCCTCCGAGTCCCAGCAGAGTCCGGGTCCTGTGCTCCATCCGAAGTCCCCCCAGCAGGAGACCGGTCCCTGTGCTCCTCCGAGTCGCCAGCAGGAGTCCGGTCCCTGTGCTCCTCCGAGTTCCCACAGGAGTACGGGGTCCCTGTGCTCTCCGAGTCCCAGCAGGAGTCCCGGGCCCTGTGCTCCTCCGAGTCCCAGCAGAGTCCGGTCCCTGTGCTTCCTCCGAGTCCCATCAGGAGTCCGTCCCTGGGTGCTCCTCCGAGTCCCAGACAGGATCCGGTCCCTGTGCTCCTCCGAGTCCCAGCAGGAGTCCGGTCCCTGTGCTCCTCCGAGTCCCAGCGAGGAGTCCGGTCCCTGTGCTCCTCCGAGTCCCACAGGAAGGCCGGTCCCTGTGCTCCTCCGAGTCCCAGCAGGAGTCCCGTCTCATGTGCTCCTCCGAGTCCCAGCAGGAGTCCGGTCCAGGTGCTCGCTCCAGAGTCCCAGCAGGAGTCCGTCCATGTGCTCCTCATAGAGAGAGAGAGACCTGAGAACTGGACTTATGTGAATGGTACTTCCGTGTTCTATCAGGACTCAAGCTACAATCCATCTCTGTGATAGAAAAACAATAATCAAATACCCTCTTCAGGATGCTTTATTCTGGAGAAAATTGGAACGATAGGGGACTAAACAAATGCATTTTTGTCATAGCCTGTATGCTAACCCGCTAACTCGTGTCGGCAACCTGCGGCCCTTTTAGTGACTCCTCGAGTGCTCCTGGTGCCTTTTCAAAAATTCTGAAAATGGGAGTGGCAGTGCCTATATTTTAATTTCCACTATTTGAATGTGGGATTTTGTAGGAGGGATTACATTCTGAACGTTTTTAAATGCTGTGGCATTATGTACGCATTTCAAACATTTCTGTCATCGTAGTGCTTCATAACCGGTGACGCAGCCGTCGGCGGCCAGGCGCCGTTTGTAAACAACCGGCGTGTGGGCATGAATCCCAAAGCTAAGAACAAGATTGAACATATCAGCCCACTGAGAAAGGGCTGCTTAATGTCTGCGTCATAATGAGAAGTTTGTTTCAAACACCGAAGAGCAATGACGCGCTAAACACCGTTCACAGTGATTACCGTGAAGGATTCATTCATCTAAATTCGAGAGCACCTATGTTCAGAAGTTCAAATCCGCATCCGCAAAGACCATGAAAGAAAGTGGCCTGGATATTAATTCAGCTCCAGCAAACTGCAGCCCTGTGATACAATATGAACAGATCAGTGATGCAGGGTGAACTCGAGCCAAAAAGCAGATTTATTTACTGTTTTTCTACAATTGCTTGAAAGCAAAAAAATGGAAGTTAAAGTTATATGCAGAGTTTGTCACAATGGTGCTCATTCTCGTCCAGGACCCGCAGTGAAAACATACATTAGATATTTCATGAAATGTTTATTATGCATTTGTAGCCTTTACTTTGTCATTTAGCTATTAGGCTAAGTATTAAAAAGGCCACCCCCTAATACATCTTGATGCCGCGGTACCTTCATATAAGCCTATACAAGGCGTTAATTTTGTTTTTTTGTGGGGCCCAGACAGATGTTGTTTTAGTTTTTTTTTGTCTAATATGGCTCTTTGAACCTTTGTGAGTTGCCGTCCCTGCGCTAACTCAATGAAGCCCAATAGAGAAGGTCTTCATCACTAGGGCAAAGGTTTTTGTTTTCCAACTTGCTCTGACTTCCCTATTGACTTACACAGAAAGCGAGACCTGAAACGGGAGCTAACGTAGATGGTGGCTTCCTTTTTACATAATCATGGTTTTTTTCTTGGTGTGAAGATCAGAGAATTCTCGCCTTTAAGGGACAAACAACGGTTTTATCTTATTCTTAGGAGAAAGTTGAGTTTTTTGGGAGTGTGGGCACCGTTTGTGTTACACTCACCAAAAAACCCAAACTTTCTCTAAGATAAGATAAACCGTTTTTTGTCCTTAAAGGCGAGAATTCTCTGATCTTCACACCAATGAAAAAAACATGGATTATGTAAAACCAGAAGCACCATCACGTTAGTCCAGTTCTCGAGGTCTCTGCTTTCTGTTAAGTCAATAGGAGTCAGAGCAAGATGGACATAACCCTTGCCCATGACTCTTCTCTATTGGGCTTCATTTGAGTTAGCGCAGGGGTCGGCAACTCAAAAGGTTCAAAGAGCCGATTAACAAAAAGAAAACTAAAACAACATCTGTCTGGAGCCGCAAAAAACAAAAATAACAGCCCTTGTAGTAAGGCTTATATGAAGGGACAACGGGCAATCAAGATGTATTGAGCTATATTAGCCTAATTTCTACTAAAGAGAAAGTAAAGGCTACAAATGCATAATAAACATTCATGATTATCAAATGTAGTTTTCACGCGTGTCCTGGAGAGAATGACGCACCATGTGTAACAACTCTGCTTAAACTTTAACTTCCATTTTTTGCTTTCATGCTATTGAGAATACAGTAAATATTCTGCTTTTTGGCTCCGAGTTCACCCTGCATCACGTCTGTTCATATTGATCAGCTGATGTTTGCTGGAGCTTGAATTAATATCCTGGCCCTTTCTTTCATGGTCTTTGCGGATGATTTGAAGTCTGAAAAGAGGTGCTCTGACTTTAAGATGAATGTAATCCTTCACGTAATTCACCGGTGAAACGGTGTTTAGCGCGTCTTTGCTCTTCGTGTGTAAAACAAAACTTCTCATTATGACGCAGACATTTAGCAGCCCTTCCTCAGTGACTGATATGTTCATTCTTGTTCCTTTAGCTTTGGGAATTCAACCCACCTCCCACGCCGTTTGTTTACAACGGCCGCCTGGCGGCGAGGCTTGCGTCTTCCGATATGAACGCACTACGTTGACAAAATGTTGAAATAGTACTTATGCACAGCATTTAAAAACGTTAAGCAATGTAATCCCTCCTACAATATCCACATTCAAACTAGAAATAAAATATAGCCCTGCGCACGCCAATTTCAGACATTTTTTGGAAAAGGCGCCAGGTGCCACTCGCGAGCACTAAAGGGCCGCAGGTTGCCGACACCGAGTTAGCGGGTTAGGCATACAGGCTATGACAAAAGCATGTGTTTAGTCCCTCTATCGTTCCACATATTCTCCAGCATAAAGCAACTGAAGAGGGTATTTGATTATTGTGTTTCTATCACAGAGATGGATTTGTAGCTTGAGACCTGACTAGAACCAGGAAGTACCATCACATTAAAAAAAAAGTTCCCCCCCCACCCCCCCCCCCCCACAAGTTCTCAGGTCTCTCCTCGTCTTCTGAAGCACATTGACCGGACTCCTGCTGGGACTCGAGGAGCACATGGACCGGACTTCTGCTGGACTCGGAGGGAGCACATGGACCGGACTCCTGCTGGGACTCGGAGGAGCAAAGGACGGACTCCTGCTGGGAATCGGAGGAGCACAGGGACCGGACTCATGCTGGGACTCGGAGTAGCACAGGGACCGGACTCCTGCGGGGACTCGGGGGGGGAGCAGCGAGGACCGGACTCCTGCTGGGACTCGGAGGAGCACAGGGACCGGACTCCTGCTGGGACTCGGAGGAGCACAGGGACCGGACTCCTGCTGGACTCGGAGGAGCGACAGGGACCCGACTCCTGCTGGGACTCGAGGAGCACCAGGGACCGGACTCCTGCTGGGACTCGGAGAGCACAGGGGAGGACCGACTCCTGCCTGGGACTCCGGAAGCACAGGGACCGGACTCCTGCTGGGACTCGGAGGGAGCACAGGACCGACTCCTGCTGGGACCGGAGGAGCACAGGGACCGGACTCCTGCTGGACTCGAGAGCACAGGGACCGGACTCCTGCTGGACTCGAGGAGCCACAGGGACCGTACTTCTGCTGGCTCGGAGGAGCACAGGGACCGGACTCCTGCTGGGACTCAGGGAGGAGCACAGGGACCGGACGCGCTGCTGGGACCGGAGGAGTACAAAGGGAACCGACTCCTGCGGGACTCGAGGAGCACAGGGAACCGGACTCCTGCGGGGACTCGGAGGAGCACAGGGACGCGGACTCCGCGGGGACTCGAGGAGCACAGGGACCGGACTCCTGCTGGGACTCTGGAGAGCACAGGGACCGGACTCCTGCTGGGACTCGGAGATCACAGGGACCGGACTCCTGCTGGGACTCGGAGGAGCACAGGGAACCGGCTCCTGCTGGGACTCGGAGGAGCACAGGGACCGGACCTCCTGCTGGGACGCGAGGAGCACAGGGACCGACTCCTGCTGGGACTCGAGGATGCACAGGGACCGGACTCCTGCGGGGACTCGAGGAGCCACAGTGGACCGGACTCCTGCTGGGACTCGAAGGAGCACAGGGACCGGACCACCGTGCTGGGACTCGGAGGAGCACAGGGACACGACTCCTGCCTGGGACACGGAGGACACAGGGACCCGGATCCTGCTGGGACTCGGAGGAGCACAGGGACCGGACTCCTGCTGGGACTCGGAGGAGCACAGGACCGACTCCTGCTGGGAGCTCGGAGGAGCACAGGAACCGGACTCCTGCTGGACTCGGAGGAGCACAGGGACGCGACTCCCTGCTGGACTCGGAGGAGGCACAGGGACCGGACTCCGGCTGGGACTCGGAGGAGCACAGGGACCGGACTCCTGCTGGACGCGAGGAGCACAGGACCGGACTGCCTGCTGGGACTCGGAGGAGCACGGGACCGGGGGGGGGACTCCTGCTGGACTCGGATGAGCCACAGGGACCGACTCCTGCTGGACTCGGAGGAGCACAGGGAACGGACTCCTCTGGGACCGGAGTAGCACAGGGACCGGACTCCTGCTGGGACCGGAGGAGCACAGGGACCGGACTCCTGCGGGACTCGGAGGAGCACAGGGACCTGGACTCCTGCTGGGACTCGGAGGAGCACAGGGACCGGACTCCTGTTGGACTCGGAGGAGCACAGGGGGACCGGACTTCCTGCTGGGTACTCGGAGGAAGCACAGGGACCGGACTCCTGCTGGGACTCGGAGGAGCACAGGGACCGGACACCTGCTGGGACTGCGGAGGAGCACAGGGGGACCCGGACTCCTGCTGGTACTCGGAGGAGCACAGGACCGGACTGGGGGGGGGGGGGGGGGGCTGCTGGGTCTCGGAGGAGCACAGGGAGCACAGGACTCCTGATGGTACTCGGAGGAGCACAGGGACCGGACTCCTGCTGGGACTCGGAGGAGCACAGGGACCGGACTCCTGCTGGGACTAGGATGAAGCACAGGGACCGGACTCCTGCGGTGACGCGGAGGAGGCACGGGACCGGACTCATGCTGGACTCGGAGGAGCACAGGGAACCGGACTCCTTCTGGGACTCGGAGAGCACCTGGGACTCGGACTCCTGCTGGGACTCGGAGGAGAACAGGGACCGGACTCCTGCTGGGACTCGGAGGAGCACAGGGACCGGACTCCGGCAGGGACTCGGGAGGAGCACAGGACGCGGACTCCTGGCTGGGCCTCGGAGGAGCACAGGGAGCCGGACTCCTGCTGGGACTCGAGGAGCACAAGGGACCGGACTCCTGCTGGGACTCTGAGGAGCACAGAGGGGGGGAAGGAGCGAAGGGAGAGGGGGGGGAAAGCGAGGGGAGGAGGGGAAGAGGGGAAAAGGAGGGAAGGGGGGGGCGAAGGAGGGGGGGGAAGGGGCAGGGGGGGGGGAAGGGGACCGGACTCCTGCTGGGACTCTGAGGAGCAGCAGGACCCAGACTCCTGCTGGACTCTGAGGAGCACAGGACCGACTCCCTGATGGGACTCTGAGGACACAGGGAACCGGACTCCTGCAATGCCGAGAGTCATGACTAAACATGGAGGAGGCAGCTATTCAGATTCATTCTTGCTATAATCCACTAACAGTCTTCTGAACATGTGAAGAAGCTTGTCTGCTCTGGCACTGCCTCAAATCCAGGTAGAAAACAGTTTATCTGTGCCACAAGCGGAGGGATTTATCTACACTCGTTTTAATGGTACTGTGATTATTTATGATTTAATTCCCTGTGTGATGGTTTTCAATCATGTGTATGAACTGTGCTATACAATTAATCTTTCCAGTGCCTGGTTCTGTGCATATGACTTACGCTTTGTGGAAGAGCTCCTGGAGGCTCTCTGCCTCTGGCTCAGCTACCGCCCACACCTCCTCTTCCGGCAGAGGACCTCCACGCACCTCAGAGCCTCTGCCAGGACACTGCATGATCCCTGCTACACGAGAGGCAGAGTGGAGAAGTCCTGGCTCACAAACAATTTTATAAAAGACGTTTAAACGCTCGTTTTTGCAGTAAGAACATCGGACAACATTCACATTATTTCAGGTCATTTCATTGGATTTTTTGTATCGCCCTAATCACACACAGTTCGTTATCTCGGAGGAATTTACAAAACAGCTTGAAATCGCCACAACAGTACAAACTCCAAGAAAGGCAAAGAGTAAATAACACACAGAGCCATCGGTCCATAAGGGGCAGAGACCAATTCCAATAAATTATGATAATTGGCCATAAATGTTTAATGTTTGAGTGTAACAGAAGGCAAGGCAAGGCAAGTTTATTTATATAGCAATTCAAATACACAAGGCTATTCAAAGTGCTGAACAAACAAAAACATTGAAAATCATAAATTTTATCACAGAACATTAAAAAGAAAAGATAGAAATATAAAATCCTCAGTTGTATGCACAGGTAAACAGAACTGTCTTTATCACTGGTTTTAAAAATTTTTTGTCAGAGAGGAGGCCTGTCTCACATCTTCAGGAAGACTGTTCCAGATTTTTTAGCAGCATGAATCTGAAAAGCAGCCTCCCCATGTTTAGTTCTGACTCTGGGCACTAACAAGGAGTCCCAGTCCCTGAGCTCCTCAGAGTCCGGGCTGGTTCCATATGGGACTAACATTCACTAAAAACCAACCCACAAGCCCAGCGTGTTCCGTCGAATTGTTTATTCACTCGGTGGGTAATGACGGGTTTCGGCGGAAACAGTCCGAGGTGTTGGAAGCTGCTAGTCGCCAGCCGTGTGCAATCTGGCTAGCACAATGGCCGACACTGTCATCTTCTCTGGGCCCCGTACCTAGCACTACAGTGCAGAAGCATTCAGCAGACACTCGCTTTCAACCGTCCTGGCTGTCTGGCTGGTGCTCTCGAAGTGGTGTTTTTCATGTTGACATTGGAGTGCCTTTTGGGGAGAAGCCCGGTCTCATCCGCTCGGATGATATCCACCCAACGATGGCGGTACAAAGCCCTTTTTTGGCTAAGAATTTGGCCCTGGCGCTAACTGTTCTGCGCGGCTCAAATGACGATAGCAGAACTGAGGGCCCGGTGCAGAGCTGCTCTGCCACAACCTCGACCCCCCATCTGTTTCAGGCTTACTAGCCTCAGAGCGTAGTCAGTTTGAATCTGTGTGTGCATTGTGTGTGTGGCCTGTGTGTGCTCAGTTTAGCTAGCCTCAGAAACCTAGTCAGATTGAAACTTGTGTGTACAATACAATACAATACAATACAATTTTCTTGTATAGCCCTAGGTCACAACAGAAGTCATCTCAGAGGAACTTAACAAAACCATTGAAATCACCAACACAGGTCAGAGAATCAACAGTTAAAACACATGAAGAATACAGTATAAAGCACACACAGAAGAAATGTCCATACATGTTGTAGAATGCTAAAGTGTCCTGATCATCACCAATCCTTTCTGTTGGACACTAACTGTCCAACAAGACCCTCCTGCATCGACAAGGAAAAACTCTTAAAAAACCCAGTGGGAAAAAGTGAGAAACCTTGGAGGAGAACTAGGGAAACCCACAGGGAGGGAGACCCATATGAGAAAGGGATCCGCTCCTCCGGACGGACAGACTAATGATCTAGGACCTAAGCTAGCTACAGAACGTGGACCAGTGGACGCTGAACGTGGACAGGTCCGGTGCAGGACCGAAGCACTCCCAGGCGGGTCGGCGGGGCAGTCCGCAGGTGTAGATGGAAGAGGCCAGGCTCAGAGATCCCGTCATCGTACCATGAAACAGACAATGGGACAACGGGTGAATAGCAATGAACAAACTACAGTCAGAATCCTAAAAATGCTAAACAGATAAAGTAGGAAGGAGGAGAGGATAGTGCTCAAGTTACCATACTTCTCCCAGCAAACTGACTCCCCTATGCAGCTTGACTAACACTCTGAGGAGTTTAACCTTCTCCGAGTCTTACCTTCCTAGCCATATGCTAAACTAAAGAGGACTGTTTTAAACCTAGCCTTGAATAAAGAATAACATACAGCATAATATATAACATAATATACAACATAACACAATACATTATTGAATAATATATAACATAATATATAACATAATACAGCATATATATATAATATATACACTACATATTATATATTACCTAATTATATGCTAAATTAAAGTAAAGTGCTTTAAGCCTGGCCTTGAATGTGGAGACCGTATCTGCTTCCTTTAACATAAATGGGAAGCTGATTCCACAGTAAAGGAGCTTGGTAGCTAAATGCTCTGCCACCAACAGTGACCTTTGAGACCTTAGGGACCACCAGACGTCTGGCGTTTTGTGAGCGCAACGCTCGACTTGGTTGATACGACACTAACGTGTCTTGGAGATAAGAAGGAGCCAAAGCCATTTATGGCTTTATATGTTAAGAGGTAGGATTTTAAACTTTATTCTGTACTCCACAGGGAGCCAGTGGAGTGATTTTTAACACCGGAGTTATGTGCTCCCTCCTTTTGGTTACCTGTTAAGATCCTAGCTGCTGTATTCTGAACGAGCTGGAAGCTCTTCAAAGAGGCTTTAGGGCACGCTGCCAGTAAAGCGTTACAGTAGTCGAGCCTTGAGGTGACAAACGCGTGAATGAGTTTTTCCGCGTCACTTTTAGGAAGGGAAATTCCTAATTTTTAGCGATGTTCGTAAGTGGAAGTACGCCGTTTTTAGTTGCTTGGCTTATATAAGCCTTGAAGGAGTGTTCTTGGTCAAAAATGACTCCCAAGATTCCTCACAGTGTTACTGGGTATTATACTGACATTATCGAGAGTAACCATCTGGTTAGTGAGGGAGTCACGCAGGCGCTTCGGACGCGGAGTAGGATCACTTCGTGTCTACCTCCGGGTTGAGAAGTAGGAAGTTACGAGTCATCCACATTTTAAGGTCCTTATGCAGGCACGGGCTGTTTCTAGCTGATCTGGTCTATTTAGGCTTCATCGACAGATAAAGCTGTGTGTCATCTGCATAGCATGAAATGTAATTCCATGCTTTTTAATAATGTTTTCCAGTGCAGCTGTAGAGAGTGAAAAAGAATCGGTCCGAGTACCGAACCCTGCGGCACACCGAAATTCCACCCAGATTAAGGCGACGAGTCCCTGATTCCACATTGAACAGAAGTGAATATCGATCTGATAAATATGATGTAAACCAGCCAAGGGCTGTTTCCTCTAAGACTATTTCACATTCTACCTCTGCAGTAGAATGCTGTGGTCTAGTGTGTCAAAATGCAGCACTAAGGTCCGTAGGACCACACTGACATTGTCCATTATCGGCACTATATAAAGTCATTTGTGACTTTGACTAGTGCCGTTTTCAAGTGCTATGATGAGCTCTGAATCCTGATTGAAAGACTTCAAACATATCATTTTTCCTGCAGGTGGCAGCGGAGCTGCTCAGCTATAAGTTTTTCCAGATTTTTAGATATAAAATGAGGTTTTGAGATCGTCTGTAGTTGTGTAAGTATGTTCTGGGTCCAGGTTTGTTTTCTTCAGAAGGGGTTTGATTACCGCGGTTTTAAAAGCTTGTGGGACATAGCCACATTGTATGGATGCGTTTATTTATATTTACGATAGGCTCAATTATCAAAGGAAGTATGTCTTTGAAGAGCCATGTCGGGACTGCGTACTAGACAATGCCAAGTTGAGGCTTTTAGGGGATGTGACCACAGAGATCACCTCTGCTTGGGCTTCACATGCCATGAAATTTCTTAAGGCCCACTGAAGATTCTAAGTGGGAAGTCACGTATGCCGCTTCAACCTGTCCACCATAACAGCAGGAGCAACCTCCTCCAGCTTGTCACGAATGGAGGTAATTTTATTAATAAAGTAGTGGAGAAAGTTACGACACTGCTCAGTGAAGCTTGGAATTTTTAGCTCGATTGCGCATATGGCAGTTGTGAGTTTAGCAGGTACCGAACAAAAAGTCTACTGTGTTTTTATTTCCTTCTATTAAAGTTGAATATATTGATTTCGAGCCCCGCGAAGGCCATCTTGTAGTTTCGGAGACCTGCTTTTCCTCTTCCTGTGGACAGGCTCCGAGTGGGAGTGGCGATATAGCCCTCTCCAATTTTCTGAACCGATCCTGTTTTTAACAGTGTGGAGTTGAACACTGTACCAGGCGGACGATGAACTAATCCTAATGGTTGTCTGTTTTAAAGGAGCTGCTGCATTTAAAGCAGATTTAAAGACTCCCCAGTAGTGTTTGCCCACCGTTTGGTCAATGACTGAGGGACTGCAGCGAGCTGTGAACGGTTAACCTGCAGCAATTCAACATAGGCGTATTAGTTCTTGAACAACGTTGGATAGATTTATCATTTAAGGTTCTTTTCATTATGGTTTTATCTTGGCGGGGACAGGAAAGTCCCTCCAAAGCGAGATCAAACGTGATCATGAAATGGGTCATTACAGCAACGCGCTTTGACGCTGGAATGTCAACATTGGAGACATCACAGCCGTAGTCTTGACAAGGTCCCAAGGGTGGTTATGAATGTGAGTAGGTTCCTCGACATTCTGAGTAAAACCAACACCATCTTGTACGGAGCTGAAAGCTTTGTTTAAGCTGTCAGTGCTGTCGTCCACATGTATATGGACGTCTCCTGCTATAACTATGTTTTTCCCATTCCAAAACTAGGTTTGAAATGAAGTCAGTAGAATTCTGTTAGAACCGCTGTAAGGACTCAGGAGTCGGTATACAAACTATAATAGTAACTGCTTTTTGTTTTCTCCACCCCCAGGACAGGTGATTGAAAAGTTTTAAGTTTTCAACGAGTGAAAAGCGGTGTTGGTTTTGGGACTAAGAACCAAGTTGGTGTGTGATATGATCACTCGCATCACCACCGCCGCGGGACTGTAGCTCTGGCTTTCTGGTAGTTAACATTGCGTCGGAGGAGTGCACTCATTCAATCCTGAACGTATCTCCTGTGGAGCCAAGTCTCCGAGAGCGCAAACAAATACAAGCCTTGTCTTCATAAATTAGTTCGTTTATGAGAACGATTAGACGAGATTGATCTGACGTTCATTAAAGTAATACCACTTAAACCTGAACAGCTTAAACAAGCGTTCAGCGCCGTACAGATGGTGTTGGTTTTACCCTCAGAATGTCGAGGAACCTACTCACATTCATATCCACGACCTTTGACCCTTGTCCTGACCTACCGGCTGTGATGTCTACCAATGTTGACATCCAGCGTCAAAGCTCGTTGCTGTTCTGACCATTTCTTGCTCACGTTTTGATCTCCGCTTTGGAGGACTTTCTGTCCCGCAAGATAAAACCATAATGAAAAGAACCAAATGATAAATCATCACAGGTATTCAAAGAACTAATACAGCCTATGTTGAATACGGCTGCAGTAACCTTTCACGTGCAGCACTGCAGGTCCCTCAGATCATCGACCAAACGGTGGCAACACTATGAGTCTTTAAAATCCTGCATTAAATGCAGCTGCTTCCTTAAAACAGAAAACCATTAGGATTAGATCATAGCGCCCTGGTACATGTTCCAACCCACACTTTAAAACAGGACGTCAGAAAAGTGAGAGGCTATATCGCCACTCCCACTCGGACCTGTCCACATGGAGTGAAAGCAGGTCTCCGAAACTACAAGAAGGCCCTTCGCGGGGCTCGAACTCAATACTATTCAAACTTTAATAGAAGCGAATAATAACAACAGTAGATTTTTGTTCGGTACCACGTCGCTAAACATCACAAACTGCATAGCGCAATCCGAGCCTAAAATTCAAGCTCACTGAGCAGTGGTCGACTTTCTCCACTTCTTTGAAAATAAAATTACATCCATGCCGTGACAACTGGAGGAGGTTGCTCCTGCTGTTAGTGGTGGACAGGTTGAAGCGGCATAACGGTGAATTTCCCCACTTAGACTCCTTCCATGGGCCGTGAATAATTCATGGCTGTGAGCCAAGCAGAGGTGATCTCTGTGGTCACATCCGCAAAGCCTCAGACTTGCATGTTAGACGCAGTCCCGACATGGCTTCTTCAAAGACATACTTCCTTTGAAATTGAGCCTAGCGTAAAATATAGAGAAACGCATCACATACAATGTGGCAGTCCCCTCAAGCTTTCAAAACCGCGGAATCTAACCCTTCTGAGAAAACAAACTGACCCAGGGGAAAAAAAGAAAAAAAAAAAAAATAAAACGTACAAACTGACAGTCCGATCTCGAACCTCACATTTTATATCTAAAATCCTGGAAAAACTTATAGCTGAGGCAGCCTCCGCTGCCGGACCTGCAGGAAAATGATATGTTTAATCTTTCAATCAGGGATTCAGAAGCTCATCATAGCACGAACGGCACTAGTCAAAGTCCACAAATGACTTACTAACTAAGCTGCCGATAATGGACAAGTGTCAGTGCTGTCTACTGGACGCCTTAGGTGCTCATTTGACACTAGGGTTAGGGTTAGGGTTAGGGTTTTGGGGTTGGGGTTGGGGTTAACTGTAGCTGTAGTATAGCGAAGAAACTCAAGATGGCCCTCTGGGAATGGCCCTCATTTGCATATGAGCATTTCACGTTTCAGCCAGTAGAGGGAGGCAGGTGGAGAGACAGAACAGGCTATATTTAAAGTCATTTTTAAGTCATGAACTATATTGTTTTACATGTTCTGCCTGTGGTGTGCCTCGTGGTGGTTTCAATGAAAAAAACAAAGTGCCTTGCCTCCAAAAAGGTTGAAAAACAATGACGTAAGTAGGGCAATATGAGTTGAGTGGATGTGTTCAGTTCAAATCATATATCGTGTAACTACACTCATGAAAGCTCAGTAACAATATTTGACAGCATTTCCCAGCCCCAGTCCGCCAGGGGGCGTTCCAATTTAAAAAGGGTTAGGGTTAGGGTTAGGGTTTTGGGGTTGGGGTTGGGGTTAACTGTAGCTGTAGGTATAGCGAAGAAACTCAAGATGGCCCTCTGGGAATGGCCCTCATTTGCATATGAGCATTTCACGTTTCAGCCAGTAGAGGGAGGCAGGTGGAGAGACAGAACAGGCTATATTTAAAGTCATTTTTAAGTCATGAACTATATTGTTTTACATGTTCTGCCTGTGGTGTGCCTCGTGGTGGTTTCAATGAAAAAAACAAAGTGCCTTGCCTCCAAAAAGGTTGAAAAACAATGACGTAAGTAGGGCAATATGAGTTGAGTGGATGTGTTCAGTTCAAATCATATATCGTGTAACTACACTCATGAAAGCTCAGTAACAATATTTGACAGCATTTCCCAGCCCCATCCGCCAGGGGGCGTTCCAATTTAAAAAGGGTTAGGGTTAGGGTTAGGGTTTTGGGGTTGGGGTTGGGGTTAACTGTAGCTGTAGGTATAGCGAAGAAACTCAAGATGGCCCTCTGGGAATGGCCCTCATTTGCATATGAGCATTTCACGTTTCAGCCAGTAGAGGGAGGCAGGTGGAGAGACAGAACAGGCTATATTTAAAGTCATTTTTAAGTCATGAACTATATTGTTTTACATGTTCTGCCTGTGGTGTGCCTCGTGGTGGTTTCAATGAAAAAAACAAAGTGCCTTGCCTCCAAAAAGGTTGAAAAACAATGACGTAAGTAGGGCAATATGAGTTGAGTGGATGTGTTCAGTTCAAATCATATATCGTGTAACTACACTCATGAAAGCTCAGTAACAATATTTGACAGCATTTCCCAGCCCCATCCGCCAGGGGGCGTTCCAATTTAAAAAGGGTTAGGGTTAGGGTTAGGGTTTTGGGGTTGGGGTTGGGGTTAACTGTAGCTGTAGGTATAGCGAAGAAACTCAAGATGGCCCTCTGGGAATGGCCCTCATTTGCATATGAGCATTTCACGTTTCAGCCAGTAGAGGGAGGCAGGTGGAGAGACAGAACAGGCTATATTTAAAGTCATTTTTAAGTCATGAACTATATTGTTTTACATGTTCTGCCTGTGGTGTGCCTCGTGGTGGTTTCAATGAAAAAAACAAAGTGCCTTGCCTCCAAAAAGGTTGAAAAACAATGACGTAAGTAGGGCAATATGAGTTGAGTGGATGTGTTCAGTTCAAATCATATATCGTGTAACTACACTCATGAAAGCTCAGTAACAATATTTGACAGCATTTCCCAGCCCCATCCGCCAGGGGGCGTTCCAATTTAAAAAGGGTTAGGGTTAGGGTTAGGGTTTTGGGGTTGGGGTTGGGGTTAACTGTAGCTGTAGGTATAGCGAAGAAACTCAAGATGGCCCTCTGGGAATGGCCCTCATTTGCATATGAGCATTTCACGTTTCAGCCAGTAGAGGGAGGCAGGTGGAGAGACAGAACAGGCTATATTTAAAGTCATTTTTAAGTCATGAACTATATTGTTTTACATGTTCTGCCTGTGGTGTGCCTCGTGGTGGTTTCAATGAAAAAAACAAAGTGCCTTGCCTCCAAAAAGGTTGAAAAACAATGACGTAAGTAGGGCAATATGAGTTGAGTGGATGTGTTCAGTTCAAATCATATATCGTGTAACTACACTCATGAAAGCTCAGTAACAATATTTGACAGCATTTCCCAGCCCCATCCGCCAGGGGCGTTCCAATTTAAAAAGGGTTAGGGTTAGGGTTAGGGTTTTGGGGTTGGGGTTGGGGTTAACTGTAGCTGTAGGTATAGCGAAGAAACTCAAGATGGCCCTCTGGGAATGGCCCTCATTTGCATATGAGCATTTCACGTTTCAGCCAGTAGAGGGAGGCAGGTGGAGAGACAGAACAGGCTATATTTAAAGTCATTTTTAAGTCATGAACTATATTGTTTTACATGTTCTGCCTGTGGTGTGCCTCGTGGTGGTTTCAATGAAAAAAACAAAGTGCCTTGCCTCCAAAAAGGTTGAAAAACAATGACGTAAGTAGGGCAATATGAGTTGAGTGGATGTGTTCAGTTCAAATCATATATCGTGTAACTACACTCATGAAAGCTCAGTAACAATATTTGACAGCATTTCCCAGCCCCATCCGCCAGGGGGCGTTCCAATTTAAAAAGGGTTAGGGTTAGGGTTAGGGTTTTGGGGTTGGGGTTGGGGTTAACTGTAGCTGTAGGTATAGCGAAGAAACTCAAGATGGCCCTCTGGGAATGGCCCTCATTTGCATATGAGCATTTCACGTTTCAGCCAGTAGAGGGAGGCAGGTGGAGAGACAGAACAGGCTATATTTAAAGTCATTTTTAAGTCATGAACTATATTGTTTTACATGTTCTGCCTGTGGTGTGCCTCGTGGTGGTTTCAATGAAAAAAACAAAGTGCCTTGCCTCCAAAAAGGTTGAAAAACAATGACGTAAGTAGGGCAATATGAGTTGAGTGGATGTGTTCAGTTCAAATCATATATCGTGTAACTACACTCATGAAAGCTCAGTAACAATATTTGACAGCATTTCCCAGCCCCATCCGCCAGGGGCGTTCCAATTTAAAAAGGGTTAGGGTTAGGGTTAGGGTTTTGGGGTTGGGGTTGGGGTTAACTGTAGCTGTAGGTATAGCGAAGAAACTCAAGATGGCCCTCTGGGAATGGCCCTCATTTGCATATGAGCATTTCACGTTTCAGCCAGTAGAGGGAGGCAGGTGGAGAGACAGAACAGGCTATATTTAAAGTCATTTTTAAGTCATGAACTATATTGTTTTACATGTTCTGCCTGTGGTGTGCCTCGTGGTGGTTTCAATGAAAAAAACAAAGTGCCTTGCCTCCAAAAAGGTTGAAAAACAATGACGTAAGTAGGGCAATATGAGTTGAGTGGATGTGTTCAGTTCAAATCATATATCGTGTAACTACACTCATGAAAGCTCAGTAACAATATTTGACAGCATTTCCCAGCCCCATCCGCCAGGGGGCGTTCCAATTTAAAAAGGGTTAGGGTTAGGGTTAGGGTTTTGGGGTTGGGGTTGGGGTTAACTGTAGCTGTAGGTATAGCGAAGAAACTCAAGATGGCCCTCTGGGAATGGCCCTCATTTGCATATGAGCATTTCACGTTTCAGCCAGTAGAGGGAGGCAGGTGGAGAGACAGAACAGGCTATATTTAAAGTCATTTTTAAGTCATGAACTATATTGTTTTACATGTTCTGCCTGTGGTGTGCCTCGTGGTGGTTTCAATGAAAAAAACAAAGTGCCTTGCCTCCAAAAAGGTTGAAAAACAATGACGTAAGTAGGGCAATATGAGTTGAGTGGATGTGTTCAGTTCAAATCATATATCGTGTAACTACACTCATGAAAGCTCAGTAACAATATTTGACAGCATTTCCCAGCCCCATCCGCCAGGGGCGTTCCAATTTAAAAAGGGTTAGGGTTAGGGTTAGGGTTTTGGGGTTGGGGTTGGGGTTAACTGTAGCTGTAGGTATAGCGAAGAAACTCAAGATGGCCCTCTGGAATGGCCCTCATTTGCATATGAGCATTTCACGTTTCAGCCAGTAGAGGGAGGCAGGTGGAGAGACAGAACAGGCTATATTTAAAGTCATTTTTAAGTCATGAACTATATTGTTTTACATGTTCTGCCTGTGGTGTGCCTCGTGGTGGTTTCAATGAAAAAAACAAAGTGCCTTGCCTCCAAAAAGGTTGAAAAACAATGACGTAAGTAGGGCAATATGAGTTGAGTGGATGTGTTCAGTTCAAATCATATATCGTGTAACTACACTCATGAAAGCTCAGTAACAATATTTGACAGCATTTCCCAGCCCCATCCGCCAGGGGCGTTCCAATTTAAAAAGGGTTAGGGTTAGGGTTAGGGTTTTGGGTTGGGGTTGGGGTTAACTGTAGCTGTAGTATATACGAAGAAACTCAAGATGGCCCTCTGGGAATGGCCCTCATTTGCATATGAGCATTTCACGTTTCAGCCAGTAGAGGGAGGCAGGTGGAGAGACAGAACAGGCTATATTTAAAGTCATTTTTAAGTCATGAACTATATTGTTTTACATGTTCTGCCTGTGGTGTGCCTCGTGGTGGTTTCAATGAAAAAAACAAAGTGCCTTGCCTCCAAAAAGGTTGAAAAACAATGACGTAAGTAGGGCAATATGAGTTGAGTGGATGTGTTCAGTTCAAATCATATATCGTGTAACTACACTCATGAAAGCTCAGTAACAATATTTGACAGCATTTCCCAGCCCCATCCGCCAGGGGCGTTCCAATTTAAAAAGGGTTAGGGTTAGGGTTAGGGTTTTGGGTTGGGGTTGGGGTTGGGTTAACTGTAGCTGTAGGTATAGCGAAGAAACTCAAGATGGCCCTCTGGGAATGGCCCTCATTTGCATATGAGCATTTCACGTTTCAGCCAGTAGAGGGAGGCAGGTGGAGAGACAGAACAGGCTATATTTAAAGTCATTTTTAAGTCATGAACTATATTGTTTTACATGTTCTGCCTGTGGTGTGCCTCGTGGTGGTTTCAATGAAAAAAACAAAGTGCCTTGCCTCCAAAAAGGTTGAAAAACAATGACGTAAGTAGGGCAATATGAGTTGAGTGGATGTGTTCAGTTCAAATCATATATCGTGTAACTACACTCATGAAAGCTCAGTAACAATATTTGACAGCATTTCCCAGCCCCATCCGCCAGGGGGCGTTCCAATTTAAAAAGGGTTAGGGTTAGGGTTAGGGTTTTGGGTTGGGGTTGGGGTTAACTGTAGCTGTAGGTATAGCGAAGAAACTCAAGATGGCCCTCTGGGAATGGCCCTCATTTGCATATGAGCATTTCACGTTTCAGCCAGTAGAGGGAGGCAGGTGGAGAGACAGAACAGGCTATATTTAAAGTCATTTTTAAGTCATGAACTATATTGTTTTACATGTTCTGCCTGTGGTGTGCCTCGTGGTGGTTTCAATGAAAAAAACAAAGTGCCTTGCCTCCAAAAAGGTTGAAAAACAATGACGTAAGTAGGGCAATATGAGTTGAGTGGATGTGTTCAGTTCAAATCATATATCGTGTAACTACACTCATGAAAGCTCAGTAACAATATTTGACAGCATTTCCCAGCCCCATCCGCCAGGGGGCGTTCCAATTTAAAAAGGGTTAGGGTTAGGGTTAGGGTTTTGGGGTTGGGGTTGGGGTTAACTGTAGCTGTAGGTATAGCGAAGAAACTCAAGATGGCCCTCTGGGAATGGCCCTCATTTGCATATGAGCATTTCACGTTTCAGCCAGTAGAGGGAGGCAGGTGGAGAGACAGAACAGGCTATATTTAAAGTCATTTTTAAGTCATGAACTATATTGTTTTACATGTTCTGCCTGTGGTGTGCCTCGTGGTGGTTTCAATGAAAAAAACAAAGTGCCTTGCCTCCAAAAAGGTTGAAAAACAATGACGTAAGTAGGGCAATATGAGTTGAGTGGATGTGTTCAGTTCAAATCATATATCGTGTAACTACACTCATGAAAGCTCAGTAACAATATTTGACAGCATTTCCCAGCCCCATCCGCCAGGGGGCGTTCCAATTTAAAAAGGGTTAGGGTTAGGGTTAGGGTTTTGGGGTTGGGGTTGGGGTTAACTGTAGCTGTAGGTATAGCGAAGAAACTCAAGATGGCCCTCTGGGAATGGCCCTCATTTGCATATGAGCATTTCACGTTTCAGCCAGTAGAGGGAGGCAGGTGGAGAGACAGAACAGGCTATATTTAAAGTCATTTTTAAGTCATGAACTATATTGTTTTACATGTTCTGCCTGTGGTGTGCCTCGTGGTGGTTTCAATGAAAAAAACAAAGTGCCTTGCCTCCAAAAAGGTTGAAAAACAATGACGTAAGTAGGGCAATATGAGTTGAGTGGATGTGTTCAGTTCAAATCATATATCGTGTAACTACACTCATGAAAGCTCAGTAACAATATTTGACAGCATTTCCCAGCCCCATCCGCCAGGGGGCGTTCCAATTTAAAAAGGGTTAGGGTTAGGGTTTTGGGGTTGGGGTTGGGGTTAACTGTAGCTGTAGGTATAGCGAAGAAACTCAAGATGGCCCTCTGGGAATGGCCCTCATTTGCATATGAGCATTTCACGTTTCAGCCAGTAGAGGGAGGCAGGTGGAGAGACAGAACAGGCTATATTTAAAGTCATTTTTAAGTCATGAACTATATTGTTTTACATGTTCTGCCTGTGGTGTGCCTCGTGGTGGTTTCAATGAAAAAAACAAAGTGCCTTGCCTCCAAAAAGGTTGAAAAACAATGACGTAAGTAGGGCAATATGAGTTGAGTGGATGTGTTCAGTTCAAATCATATATCGTGTAACTACACTCATGAAAGCTCAGTAACAATATTTGACAGCATTTCCCAGCCCCATCCGCCAGGGGGCGTTCCAATTTAAAAAGGGTTAGGGTTAGGGTTAGGGTTTTGGGGTTGGGGTTGGGGTTAACTGTAGCTGTAGGTATAGCGAAAGAAACTCAAGATGGCCCTCTGGGAATGGCCCTCATTTGCATATGAGCATTTCACGTTTCAGCCAGTAGAGGGAGGCAGGTGGAGAGACAGAACAGGCTATATTTAAAGTCATTTTTAAGTCATGAACTATATTGTTTTACATGTTCTGCCTGTGGTGTGCCTCGTGGTGGTTTCAATGAAAAAAACAAAGTGCCTTGCCTCCAAAAAGGTTGAAAAACAATGACGTAAGTAGGGCAATATGAGTTGAGTGGATGTGTTCAGTTCAAATCATATATCGTGTAACTACACTCATGAAAGCTCAGTAACAATATTTGACAGCATTTCCCAGCCCCATCCGCCAGGGGCGTTCCAATTTAAAAAGGGTTAGGGTTAGGGTTAGGGTTTTGGGGTTGGGGTTGGGGTTAACTGTAGCTGTAGGTATATGCGAAGAAACTCAAGATGGCCCTCTGGGAATGGCCCTCATTTGCATATGAGCATTTCACGTTTCAGCCAGTAGAGGGAGGCAGGTGGAGAGACAGAACAGGCTATATTTAAAGTCATTTTTAAGTCATGAACTATATTGTTTTACATGTTCTGCCTGTGGTGTGCCTCGTGGTGGTTTCAATGAAAAAAACAAAGTGCCTTGCCTCCAAAAAGGTTGAAAAACAATGACGTAAGTAGGGCAATATGAGTTGAGTGGATGTGTTCAGTTCAAATCATATATCGTGTAACTACACTCATGAAAGCTCAGTAACAATATTTGACAGCATTTCCCAGCCCCAGGGTTAGGGTTAGGGTTAGGGTTAGGGTTAGGGTTAGGGTTAGGTATAGCGAAGAAACTCAAGATGGCCCTCTGGGAATGGCCCTCATTTGCATATGAGCATTTCACGTTTCAGCCAGTAGAGGGAGGCAGGTGGAGAGACAGAACAGGCTATATTTAAAGTCATTTTTAAGTCATGAACTATATTGTTTTACATGTTCTGCCTGTGGTGTGCCTCGTGGTGGTTTCAATGAAAAAAACAAAGTGCCTTGCCTCCAAAAAGGTTGAAAAACAATGACGTAAGTAGGGCAATATGAGTTGAGTGGATGTGTTCAGTTCAAATCATATATCGTGTAACTACACTCATGAAAGCTCAGTAACAATATTTGACAGCATTTCCCACCCCATCCGCCAGGGGCGTTCCAATTTAAAAAGGGTTAGGGTTAGGGTTAGGGTTTTGGGGTTGGGGTTGGGGTTAACTGTAGCTGTAGGTATAGCGAAGAAACTCAAGATGGCCCTCTGGGAATGGCCCTCATTTGCATATGAGCATTTCACGTTTCAGCCAGTAGAGGGAGGCAGGTGGAGAGACAGAACAGGCTATATTTAAAGTCATTTTTAAGTCATGAACTATATTGTTTTACATGTTCTGCCTGTGGTGTGCCTCGTGGTGGTTTCAATGAAAAAAACAAAGTGCCTTGCCTCCAAAAAGGTTGAAAAACAATGACGTAAGTAGGGCAATATGAGTTGAGTGGATGTGTTCAGTTCAAATCATATATCGTGTAACTACACTCATGAAAGCTCAGTAACAATATTTGACAGCATTTCCCAGCCCCATCCGCCAGGGGCGTTCCAATTTAAAAAGGGTTAGGGTTAGGGTTAGGGTTTTGGGGTTGGGGTTGGGGTTAACTGTAGCTGTAGGTATAGCGAAGAAACTCAAGATGGCCCTCTGGGAATGGCCCTCATTTGCATATGAGCATTTCACGTTTCAGCCAGTAGAGGGAGGCAGGTGGAGAGACAGAACAGGCTATATTTAAAGTCATTTTTAAGTCATGAACTATATTGTTTTACATGTTCTGCCTGTGGTGTGCCTCGTGGTGGTTTCAATGAAAAAAACAAAGTGCCTTGCCTCCAAAAAGGTTGAAAAACAATGACGTAAGTAGGGCAATATGAGTTGAGTGGATGTGTTCAGTTCAAATCATATATCGTGTAACTACACTCATGAAAGCTCAGTAACAATATTTGACAGCATTTCCCAGCCCCATCCGCCAGGGGCGTTCCAATTTAAAAAGGGTTAGGGTTAGGGTTAGGGTTTTGGGTTGGGGTTGGGGTTAACTGTAGCTGTAGGTATAGCGAAGAAACTCAAGATGGCCCTCTGGAATGGCCCTCATTTGCATATGAGCATTTCACGTTTCAGCCAGTAGAGGGAGGCAGGTGGAGAGACAGAACAGGCTATATTTAAAGTCATTTTTAAGTCATGAACTATATTGTTTTACATGTTCTGCCTGTGGTGTGCCTCGTGGTGGTTTCAATGAAAAAAACAAAGTGCCTTGCCTCCAAAAAGGTTGAAAAACAATGACGTAAGTAGGGCAATATGAGTTGAGTGGATGTGTTTCAGTTCAAATCATATATCGTGTAACTACACTCATGAAAGCTCAGTAACAATATTTGACAGCATTTCCCAGCCCCATCCGCCAGGGGCGTTCCAATTTAAAAAGGGTTAGGGTTAGGGTTAGGGTTTTGGGGTTGGGTTGGGGTTAACTGTAGCTGTAGGTATAGCGAAGAAACTCAAGATGGCCCTCTGGGAATGGCCCTCATTTGCATATGAGCATTTCACGTTTCAGCCAGTAGAGGGAGGCAGGTGGAGAGACAGAACAGGCTATATTTAAAGTCATTTTTAAGTCATGAACTATATTGTTTTACATGTTCTGCCTGTGGTGTGCCTCGTGGTGGTTTCAATGAAAAAAACAAAGTGCCTTGCCTCCAAAAAGGTTGAAAAACAATGACGTAAGTAGGGCAATATGAGTTGAGTGGATGTGTGTTCAGTTCAAATCATATATCGTGTAACTACACTCATGAAAGCTCAGTAACAATATTTGACAGCATTTCCCAGCCCCATCCGCCAGGGGGCGTTCCAATTTAAAAAGGGTTAGGGTTAGGGTTAGGGTTTTGGGGTTGGGGTTGGGTTAACTGTAGCTGTAGGTATAGCGAAGAAACTCAAGATGGCCCTCTGGAATGGCCCTCATTTGCATATGAGCATTTCACGTTTCAGCCAGTAGAGGGAGGCAGGTGGAGAGACAGAACAGGCTATATTTAAAGTCATTTTTAAGTCATGAACTATATTGTTTTACATGTTCTGCCTGTGGTGTGCCTCGTGGTGGTTTCAATGAAAAAAACAAAGTGCCTTGCCTCCAAAAAGGTTGAAAAACAATGACGTAAGTAGGGCAATATGAGTTGAGTGGATGTGTTTCAGTTCAAATCATATATCGTGTAACTACACTCATGAAAGCTCAGTAACAATATTTGACAGCATTTCCCAGCCCCATCCGCCAGGGGCGTTCCAATTTAAAAAGGGTTAGGGTTAGGGTTAGGGTTTTGGGGTTGGGGTTGGGGTTAACTGTAGCTGTAGGTATAGCGAAGAAACTCAAGATGGCCCTCTGGGAATGGCCCTCATTTGCATATGAGCATTTCACGTTTCAGCCAGTAGAGGAGGCAGGTGGAGAGACAGAACAGGCTATATTTAAAGTCATTTTTAAGTCATGAACTATATTGTTTTACATGTTCTGCCTGTGGTGTGCCTCGTGGTGGTTTCAATGAAAAAAACAAAGTGCCTTGCCTCCAAAAAGGTTGAAAAACAATGACGTAAGTAGGGCAATATGAGTTGAGTGGATGTGTTCAGTTCAAATCATATATCGTGTAACTACACTCATGAAAGCTCAGTAACAATATTTGACAGCATTTCCCAGCCCCATCCGCCAGGGGCGTTCCAATTTAAAAAGGGTTAGGGTTAGGGTTAGGGTTTTGGGGTTGGGGTTGGGGTTAACTGTAGCTGTAGGTATAGCGAAGAAACTCAAGATGGCCCTCTGGGAATGGCCCTCATTTGCATATGAGCATTTCACGTTTCAGCCAGTAGAGGGAGGCAGGTGGAGAGACAGAACAGGCTATATTTAAAGTCATTTTTAAGTCATGAACTATATTGTTTTACATGTTCTGCCTGTGGTGTGCCTCGTGGTGGTTTCAATGAAAAAAACAAAGTGCCTTGCCTCCAAAAAGGTTGAAAAACAATGACGTAAGTAGGGCAATATGAGTTGAGTGGATGTGTTCAGTTCAAATCATATATCGTGTAACTACACTCATGAAAGCTCAGTAACAATATTTGACAGCATTTCCCAGCCCCATCCGCCAGGGGCGTTCCAATTTAAAAAGGGTTAGGGTTAGGGTTAGGGTTTTGGGGTTGGGGTTGGGTTAACTGTAGCTGTAGGTATAGCGAAGAAACTCAAGATGGCCCTCTGGGAATGGCCCTCATTTGCATATGAGCATTTCACGTTTCAGCCAGTAGAGGGAGGCAGGTGGAGAGACAGAACAGGCTATATTTAAAGTCATTTTTAAGTCATGAACTATATTGTTTTACATGTTCTGCCTGTGGTGTGCCTCGTGGTGGTTTCAATGAAAAAAACAAAGTGCCTTGCCTCCAAAAAGGTTGAAAAACAATGACGTAAGTAGGGCAATATGAGTTGAGTGGATGTGTTCAGTTCAAATCATATATCGTGTAACTACACTCATGAAAGCTCAGTAACAATATTTGACAGCATTTCCCAGCCCCATCCGCCAGGGGCGTTCCAATTTAAAAAGGGTTAGGGTTAGGGTTAGGGTTTTGGGGTTGGGGTGGGGTTAACTGTAGCTGTAGGTATAGCCGAAGAAACTCAAGATGGCCCTCTGGGAATGGCCCTCATTTGCATATGAGCATTTCACGTTTCAGCCAGTAGAGGGAGGCAGGTGGAGAGACAGAACAGGCTATATTTAAAGTCATTTTTAAGTCATGAACTATATTGTTTTACATGTTCTGCCTGTGGTGTGCCTCGTGGTGGTTTCAATGAAAAAAACAAAGTGCCTTGCCTCCAAAAAGGTTGAAAAACAATGACGTAAGTAGGGCAATATGAGTTGAGTGGATGTGTTCAGTTCAAATCATATATCGTGTAACTACACTCATGAAAGCTCAGTAACAATATTTGACAGCATTTCCCAGCCCCATCCGCCAGGGGGCGTTCCAATTTAAAAAGGGTTAGGGTTAGGGTTAGGGTTTTGGGGTTGGGGTTGGGGTTAACTGTAGCTGTAGGTATAGCGAAGAAACTCAAGATGGCCCTCTGGGAATGGCCCTCATTTGCATATGAGCATTTCACGTTTCAGCCAGTAGAGGGAGGCAGGTGGAGAGACAGAACAGGCTATATTTAAAGTCATTTTTAAGTCATGAACTATATTGTTTTACATGTTCTGCCTGTGGTGTGCCTCGTGGTGGTTTCAATGAAAAAAACAAAGTGCCTTGCCTCCAAAAAGGTTGAAAAACAATGACGTAAGTAGGGCAATATGAGTTGAGTGGATGTGTTCAGTTCAAATCATATATCGTGTAACTACACTCATGAAAGCTCAGTAACAATATTTGACAGCATTTCCCAGCCCCATCCGCCAGGGGCGTTCCAATTTAAAAAGGGTTAGGGTTAGGGTTAGGGTTTGGGGTTGGGGTTGGGGTTAACTGTAGCTGTAGGTATAGCGAAGAAACTCAAGATGGCCCTCTGGGAATGGCCCTCATTTGCATATGAGCATTTCACGTTTCAGCCAGTAGAGGGAGGCAGGTGGAGAGACAGAACAGGCTATATTTAAAGTCATTTTTAAGTCATGAACTATATTGTTTTACATGTTCTGCCTGTGGTGTGCCTCGTGGTGGTTTCAATGAAAAAAAACAAAGTGCCTTGCCTCCAAAAAGGTTGAAAAACAATGACGTAAGTAGGGCAATATGAGTTGAGTGGATGTGTTCAGTTCAAATCATATATCGTGTAACTACACTCATGAAAGCTCAGTAACAATATTTGACAGCATTTCCCAGCCCATCCCCAGGGGGCGTTCCAATTTAAAAAGGTTAGGGTTAGGGTTAGGGTTTTGGGGTTGGGGTTGGGGTTAACTGTAGCTGTAGGTAATCGCGAAGAAAAAAAAAAAAAAGATGGCCCTCTGGGAAAAAAAAAAAAAAAAAAAAAAAAAAAAAAAAAAAAAAAAAAAAAAAAAAAAAAAAAAAAAAAAAAAAAAAAAAAAAAAAAAAAAAAAAAAAAAAAAAAAAAAAAAAAAAAAAAAATAAAAAAAAAAAAAAAAAAAAAAAAAAAATAAAAAAAAAAAAAAAAAAAAAAAAAAAAAAAAAAAAAAAAAAAAAAAAAAAAAAAAAAACAAAAAAAAAAAAAAAAAAAAAAAAAAAAAAAAAAAAAAAAAAAAAAAAAAAAAAAAAAAAAAAAAAAAAAAAAAAAAAAAAAAAAAAAAAAAAAAAAAAAAAAAAAAAAAAAAAAAAAAAAAAAAAAAAAAAAAAAAAAAAAAAAAAAAAAAAAAAAAAAAAAAAAAAAAAAAAAAAAAAAAAAAAAAAAAAAAAAAAAAAAAAAAAAAAAAAAAAAAAAAAAAAAAAAAAAAAAAAAAAAAAAAAAAAAAAAAAAAAAAAAAAAAAAAAAAAAAAAAAAAAAAAAAAAAAAAAAAAAAAAAAAAAAAAAAAAAAAAAAAAAAAAAAAAAAAAAAAAAAAAAAAAAAAAAAAAAAAAAAAAAAAAAAAAAAAAAAAAAAAAAAAAAAAAAAAAAAAAAAAAAAAAAAAAAAAAAAAAAAAAAAAAAAAAAAAAAAAAAAAAAAAAAAAAAAAAAAAAAAAAAAAAAAAAAAAAAAAAAAAAAAAAAAAAAAAAAAAAAAAAAAAAAAAAAAAAAAAAAAAAAAAAAAAAAAAAAAAAAAAAAAAAAAAAAAAAAAAAAAAAAAAAAAAAAAAAAAAAAAAAAAAAAAAAAAAAAAAAAAAAAAAAAAAAAAAAAAAAAAAAAAAAAAAAAAAAAAAAAAAAAAAAAAAAAAAAAAAAAAAAAAAAAAAAAAAAAAAAAAAAAAAAAAAAAAAAAAAAAAAAAAAAAAAAAAAAAAAAAAAAAAAAAAAAAAAAAAAAAAAAAAAAAAAAAAAAAAAAAAAAAAAAAAAAAAAAAAAAAAAAAAAAAAAAAAAAAAAAAAAAAAAAAAAAAAAAAAAAAAAAAAAAAAAAAAAAAAAAAAAAAAAAAAAAAAAAAAAAAAAAAAAAAAAAAAAAAAAAAAAAAAAAAAAAAAAAAAAAAAAAAAAAAAAAAAAAAAAAAAAAAAAAAAAAAAAAAAAAAAAAAAAAAAAAAAAAAAAAAAAAAAAAAAAAAAAAAAAAAAAAAAAAAAAAAAAAAAAAAAAAAAAAAAAAAAAAAAAAAAAAAAAAAAAAAAAAAAAAAAAAAAAAAAAAAAAAAAAAAAAAAAAAAAAAAAAAAAAAAAAAAAAAAAAAAAAAAAAAAAAAAAAAAAAAAAAAAAAAAAAAAAAAAAAAAAAAAAAAAAAAAAAAAAAAAAAAAAAAAAAAAAAAAAAAAAAAAAAAAAAAAAAAAAAAAAAAAAAAAAAAAAAAAAAAAAAAAAAAAAAAAAAAAAAAAAAAAAAAAAAAAAAAAAAAAAAAAAAAAAAAAAAAAAAAAAAAAAAAAAAAAAAAAAAAAAAAAAAAAAAAAAAAAAAAAAAAAAAAAAAAAAAAAAAAAAAAAAAAAAAAAAAAAAAAAAAAAAAAAAAAAAAAAAAAAAAAAAAAAAAAAAAAAAAAAAAAAAAAAAAAAAAAAAAAAAAAAAAAAAAAAAAAAAAAAAAAAAAAAAAAAAAAAAAAAAAAAAAAAAAAAAAAAAAAAAAAAAAAAAAAAAAAAAAAAAAAAAAAAAAAAAAAAAAAAAAAAAAAAAAAAAAAAAAAAAAAAAAAAAAAAAAAAAAAAAAAAAAAAAAAAAAAAAAAAAAAAAAAAAAAAAAAAAAAAAAAAAAAAAAAAAAAAAAAAAAAAAAAAAAAAAAAAAAAAAAAAAAAAAAAAAAAAAAAAAAAAAAAAAAAAAAAAAAAAAAAAAAAAAAAAAAAAAAAAAAAAAAAAAAAAAAAAAAAAAAAAAAAAAAAAAAAAAAAAAAAAAAAAAAAAAAAAAAAAAAAAAAAAAAAAAAAAAAAAAAAAAAAAAAAAAAAAAAAAAAAAAAAAAAAAAAAAAAAAAAAAAAAAAAAAAAAAAAAAAAAAAAAAAAAAAAAAAAAAAAAAAAAAAAAAAAAAAAAAAAAAAAAAAAAAAAAAAAAAAAAAAAAAAAAAAAAAAAAAAAAAAAAAAAAAAAAAAAAAAAAAAAAAAAAAAAAAAAAAAAAAAAAAAAAAAAAAAAAAAAAAAAAAAAAAAAAAAAAAAAAAAAAAAAAAAAAAAAAAAAAAAAAAAAAAAAAAAAAAAAAAAAAAAAAAAAAAAAAAAAAAAAAAAAAAAAAAAAAAAAAAAAAAAAAAAAAAAAAAAAAAAAAAAAAAAAAAAAAAAAAAAAAAAAAAAAAAAAAAAAAAAAAAAAAAAAAAAAAAAAAAAAAAAAAAAAAAAAAAAAAAAAAAAAAAAAAAAAAAAAAAAAAAAAAAAAAAAAAAAAAAAAAAAAAAAAAAAAAAAAAAAAAAAAAAAAAAAAAAAAAAAAAAAAAAAAAAAAAAAAAAAAAAAAAAAAAAAAAAAAAAAAAAAAAAAAAAAAAAAAAAAAAAAAAAAAAAAAAAAAAAAAAAAAAAAAAAAAAAAAAAAAAAAAAAAAAAAAAAAAAAAAAAAAAAAAAAAAAAAAAAAAAAAAAAAAAAAAAAAAAAAAAAAAAAAAAAAAAAAAAAAAAAAAAAAAAAAAAAAAAAAAAAAAAAAAAAAAAAAAAAAAAAAAAAAAAAAAAAAAAAAAAAAAAAAAAAAAAAAAAAAAAAAAAAAAAAAAAAAAAAAAAAAAAAAAAAAAAAAAAAAAAAAAAAAAAAAAAAAAAAAAAAAAAAAAAAAAAAAAAAAAAAAAAAAAAAAAAAAAAAAAAAAAAAAAAAAAAAAAAAAAAAAAAAAAAAAAAAAAAAAAAAAAAAAAAAAAAAAAAAAAAAAAAAAAAAAAAAAAAAAAAAAAAAAAAAAAAAAAAAAAAAAAAAAAAAAAAAAAAAAAAAAAAAAAAAAAAAAAAAAAAAAAAAAAAAAAAAAAAAAAAAAAAAAAAAAAAAAAAAAAAAAAAAAAAAAAAAAAAAAAAAAAAAAAAAAAAAAAAAAAAAAAAAAAAAAAAAAAAAAAAAAAAAAAAAAAAAAAAAAAAAAAAAAAAAAAAAAAAAAAAAAAAAAAAAAAAAAAAAAAAAAAAAAAAAAAAAAAAAAAAAAAAAAAAAAAAAAAAAAAAAAAAAAAAAAAAAAAAAAAAAAAAAAAAAAAAAAAAAAAAAAAAAAAAAAAAAAAAAAAAAAAAAAAAAAAAAAAAAAAAAAAAAAAAAAAAAAAAAAAAAAAAAAAAAAAAAAAAAAAAAAAAAAAAAAAAAAAAAAAAAAAAAAAAAAAAAAAAAAAAAAAAAAAAAAAAAAAAAAAAAAAAAAAAAAAAAAAAAAAAAAAAAAAAAAAAAAAAAAAAAAAAAAAAAAAAAAAAAAAAAAAAAAAAAAAAAAAAAAAAAAAAAAAAAAAAAAAAAAAAAAAAAAAAAAAAAAAAAAAAAAAAAAAAAAAAAAAAAAAAAAAAAAAAAAAAAAAAAAAAAAAAAAAAAAAAAAAAAAAAAAAAAAAAAAAAAAAAAAAAAAAAAAAAAAAAAAAAAAAAAAAAAAAAAAAAAAAAAAAAAAAAAAAAAAAAAAAAAAAAAAAAAAAAAAAAAAAAAAAAAAAAAAAAAAAAAAAAAAAAAAAAAAAAAAAAAAAAAAAAAAAAAAAAAAAAAAAAAAAAAAAAAAAAAAAAAAAAAAAAAAAAAAAAAAAAAAAAAAAAAAAAAAAAAAAAAAAAAAAAAAAAAAAAAAAAAAAAAAAAAAAAAAAAAAAAAAAAAAAAAAAAAAAAAAAAAAAAAAAAAAAAAAAAAAAAAAAAAAAAAAAAAAAAAAAAAAAAAAAAAAAAAAAAAAAAAAAAAAAAAAAAAAAAAAAAAAAAAAAAAAAAAAAAAAAAAAAAAAAAAAAAAAAAAAAAAAAAAAAAAAAAAAAAAAAAAAAAAAAAAAAAAAAAAAAAAAAAAAAAAAAAAAAAAAAAAAAAAAAAAAAAAAAAAAAAAAAAAAAAAAAAAAAAAAAAAAAAAAAAAAAAAAAAAAAAAAAAAAAAAAAAAAAAAAAAAAAAAAAAAAAAAAAAAAAAAAAAAAAAAAAAAAAAAAAAAAAAAAAAAAAAAAAAAAAAAAAAAAAAAAAAAAAAAAAAAAAAAAAAAAAAAAAAAAAAAAAAAAAAAAAAAAAAAAAAAAAAAAAAAAAAAAAAAAAAAAAAAAAAAAAAAAAAAAAAAAAAAAAAAAAAAAAAAAAAAAAAAAAAAAAAAAAAAAAAAAAAAAAAAAAAAAAAAAAAAAAAAAAAAAAAAAAAAAAAAAAAAAAAAAAAAAAAAAAAAAAAAAAAAAAAAAAAAAAAAAAAAAAAAAAAAAAAAAAAAAAAAAAAAAAAAAAAAAAAAAAAAAAAAAAAAAAAAAAAAAAAAAAAAAAAAAAAAAAAAAAAAAAAAAAAAAAAAAAAAAAAAAAAAAAAAAAAAAAAAAAAAAAAAAAAAAAAAAAAAAAAAAAAAAAAAAAAAAAAAAAAAAAAAAAAAAAAAAAAAAAAAAAAAAAAAAAAAAAAAAAAAAAAAAAAAAAAAAAAAAAAAAAAAAAAAAAAAAAAAAAAAAAAAAAAAAAAAAAAAAAAAAAAAAAAAAAAAAAAAAAAAAAAAAAAAAAAAAAAAAAAAAAAAAAAAAAAAAAAAAAAAAAAAAAAAAAAAAAAAAAAAAAAAAAAAAAAAAAAAAAAAAAAAAAAAAAAAAAAAAAAAAAAAAAAAAAAAAAAAAAAAAAAAAAAAAAAAAAAAAAAAAAAAAAAAAAAAAAAAAAAAAAAAAAAAAAAAAAAAAAAAAAAAAAAAAAAAAAAAAAAAAAAAAAAAAAAAAAAAAAAAAAAAAAAAAAAAAAAAAAAAAAAAAAAAAAAAAAAAAAAAAAAAAAAAAAAAAAAAAAAAAAAAAAAAAAAAAAAAAAAAAAAAAAAAAAAAAAAAAAAAAAAAAAAAAAAAAAAAAAAAAAAAAAAAAAAAAAAAAAAAAAAAAAAAAAAAAAAAAAAAAAAAAAAAAAAAAAAAAAAAAAAAAAAAAAAAAAAAAAAAAAAAAAAAAAAAAAAAAAAAAAAAAAAAAAAAAAAAAAAAAAAAAAAAAAAAAAAAAAAAAAAAAAAAAAAAAAAAAAAAAAAAAAAAAAAAAAAAAAAAAAAAAAAAAAAAAAAAAAAAAAAAAAAAAAAAAAAAAAAAAAAAAAAAAAAAAAAAAAAAAAAAAAAAAAAAAAAAAAAAAAAAAAAAAAAAAAAAAAAAAAAAAAAAAAAAAAAAAAAAAAAAAAAAAAAAAAAAAAAAAAAAAAAAAAAAAAAAAAAAAAAAAAAAAAAAAAAAAAAAAAAAAAAAAAAAAAAAAAAAAAAAAAAAAAAAAAAAAAAAAAAAAAAAAAAAAAAAAAAAAAAAAAAAAAAAAAAAAAAAAAAAAAAAAAAAAAAAAAAAAAAAAAAAAAAAAAAAAAAAAAAAAAAAAAAAAAAAAAAAAAAAAAAAAAAAAAAAAAAAAAAAAAAAAAAAAAAAAAAAAAAAAAAAAAAAAAAAAAAAAAAAAAAAAAAAAAAAAAAAAAAAAAAAAAAAAAAAAAAAAAAAAAAAAAAAAAAAAAAAAAAAAAAAAAAAAAAAAAAAAAAAAAAAAAAAAAAAAAAAAAAAAAAAAAAAAAAAAAAAAAAAAAAAAAAAAAAAAAAAAAAAAAAAAAAAAAAAAAAAAAAAAAAAAAAAAAAAAAAAAAAAAAAAAAAAAAAAAAAAAAAAAAAAAAAAAAAAAAAAAAAAAAAAAAAAAAAAAAAAAAAAAAAAAAAAAAAAAAAAAAAAAAAAAAAAAAAAAAAAAAAAAAAAAAAAAAAAAAAAAAAAAAAAAAAAAAAAAAAAAAAAAAAAAAAAAAAAAAAAAAAAAAAAAAAAAAAAAAAAAAAAAAAAAAAAAAAAAAAAAAAAAAAAAAAAAAAAAAAAAAAAAAAAAAAAAAAAAAAAAAAAAAAAAAAAAAAAAAAAAAAAAAAAAAAAAAAAAAAAAAAAAAAAAAAAAAAAAAAAAAAAAAAAAAAAAAAAAAAAAAAAAAAAAAAAAAAAAAAAAAAAAAAAAAAAAAAAAAAAAAAAAAAAAAAAAAAAAAAAAAAAAAAAAAAAAAAAAAAAAAAAAAAAAAAAAAAAAAAAAAAAAAAAAAAAAAAAAAAAAAAAAAAAAAAAAAAAAAAAAAAAAAAAAAAAAAAAAAAAAAAAAAAAAAAAAAAAAAAAAAAAAAAAAAAAAAAAAAAAAAAAAAAAAAAAAAAAAAAAAAAAAAAAAAAAAAAAAAAAAAAAAAAAAAAAAAAAAAAAAAAAAAAAAAAAAAAAAAAAAAAAAAAAAAAAAAAAAAAAAAAAAAAAAAAAAAAAAAAAAAAAAAAAAAAAAAAAAAAAAAAAAAAAAAAAAAAAAAAAAAAAAAAAAAAAAAAAAAAAAAAAAAAAAAAAAAAAAAAAAAAAAAAAAAAAAAAAAAAAAAAAAAAAAAAAAAAAAAAAAAAAAAAAAAAAAAAAAAAAAAAAAAAAAAAAAAAAAAAAAAAAAAAAAAAAAAAAAAAAAAAAAAAAAAAAAAAAAAAAAAAAAAAAAAAAAAAAAAAAAAAAAAAAAAAAAAAAAAAAAAAAAAAAAAAAAAAAAAAAAAAAAAAAAAAAAAAAAAAAAAAAAAAAAAAAAAAAAAAAAAAAAAAAAAAAAAAAAAAAAAAAAAAAAAAAAAAAAAAAAAAAAAAAAAAAAAAAAAAAAAAAAAAAAAAAAAAAAAAAAAAAAAAAAAAAAAAAAAAAAAAAAAAAAAAAAAAAAAAAAAAAAAAAAAAAAAAAAAAAAAAAAAAAAAAAAAAAAAAAAAAAAAAAAAAAAAAAAAAAAAAAAAAAAAAAAAAAAAAAAAAAAAAAAAAAAAAAAAAAAAAAAAAAAAAAAAAAAAAAAAAAAAAAAAAAAAAAAAAAAAAAAAAAAAAAAAAAAAAAAAAAAAAAAAAAAAAAAAAAAAAAAAAAAAAAAAAAAAAAAAAAAAAAAAAAAAAAAAAAAAAAAAAAAAAAAAAAAAAAAAAAAAAAAAAAAAAAAAAAAAAAAAAAAAAAAAAAAAAAAAAAAAAAAAAAAAAAAAAAAAAAAAAAAAAAAAAAAAAAAAAAAAAAAAAAAAAAAAAAAAAAAAAAAAAAAAAAAAAAAAAAAAAAAAAAAAAAAAAAAAAAAAAAAAAAAAAAAAAAAAAAAAAAAAAAAAAAAAAAAAAAAAAAAAAAAAAAAAAAAAAAAAAAAAAAAAAAAAAAAAAAAAAAAAAAAAAAAAAAAAAAAAAAAAAAAAAAAAAAAAAAAAAAAAAAAAAAAAAAAAAAAAAAAAAAAAAAAAAAAAAAAAAAAAAAAAAAAAAAAAAAAAAAAAAAAAAAAAAAAAAAAAAAAAAAAAAAAAAAAAAAAAAAAAAAAAAAAAAAAAAAAAAAAAAAAAAAAAAAAAAAAAAAAAAAAAAAAAAAAAAAAAAAAAAAAAAAAAAAAAAAAAAAAAAAAAAAAAAAAAAAAAAAAAAAAAAAAAAAAAAAAAAAAAAAAAAAAAAAAAAAAAAAAAAAAAAAAAAAAAAAAAAAAAAAAAAAAAAAAAAAAAAAAAAAAAAAAAAAAAAAAAAAAAAAAAAAAAAAAAAAAAAAAAAAAAAAAAAAAAAAAAAAAAAAAAAAAAAAAAAAAAAAAAAAAAAAAAAAAAAAAAAAAAAAAAAAAAAAAAAAAAAAAAAAAAAAAAAAAAAAAAAAAAAAAAAAAAAAAAAAAAAAAAAAAAAAAAAAAAAAAAAAAAAAAAAAAAAAAAAAAAAAAAAAAAAAAAAAAAAAAAAAAAAAAAAAAAAAAAAAAAAAAAAAAAAAAAAAAAAAAAAAAAAAAAAAAAAAAAAAAAAAAAAAAAAAAAAAAAAAAAAAAAAAAAAAAAAAAAAAAAAAAAAAAAAAAAAAAAAAAAAAAAAAAAAAAAAAAAAAAAAAAAAAAAAAAAAAAAAAAAAAAAAAAAAAAAAAAAAAAAAAAAAAAAAAAAAAAAAAAAAAAAAAAAAAAAAAAAAAAAAAAAAAAAAAAAAAAAAAAAAAAAAAAAAAAAAAAAAAAAAAAAAAAAAAAAAAAAAAAAAAAAAAAAAAAAAAAAAAAAAAAAAAAAAAAAAAAAAAAAAAAAAAAAAAAAAAAAAAAAAAAAAAAAAAAAAAAAAAAAAAAAAAAAAAAAAAAAAAAAAAAAAAAAAAAAAAAAAAAAAAAAAAAAAAAAAAAAAAAAAAAAAAAAAAAAAAAAAAAAAAAAAAAAAAAAAAAAAAAAAAAAAAAAAAAAAAAAAAAAAAAAAAAAAAAAAAAAAAAAAAAAAAAAAAAAAAAAAAAAAAAAAAAAAAAAAAAAAAAAAAAAAAAAAAAAAAAAAAAAAAAAAAAAAAAAAAAAAAAAAAAAAAAAAAAAAAAAAAAAAAAAAAAAAAAAAAAAAAAAAAAAAAAAAAAAAAAAAAAAAAAAAAAAAAAAAAAAAAAAAAAAAAAAAAAAAAAAAAAAAAAAAAAAAAAAAAAAAAAAAAAAAAAAAAAAAAAAAAAAAAAAAAAAAAAAAAAAAAAAAAAAAAAAAAAAAAAAAAAAAAAAAAAAAAAAAAAAAAAAAAAAAAAAAAAAAAAAAAAAAAAAAAAAAAAAAAAAAAAAAAAAAAAAAAAAAAAAAAAAAAAAAAAAAAAAAAAAAAAAAAAAAAAAAAAAAAAAAAAAAAAAAAAAAAAAAAAAAAAAAAAAAAAAAAAAAAAAAAAAAAAAAAAAAAAAAAAAAAAAAAAAAAAAAAAAAAAAAAAAAAAAAAAAAAAAAAAAAAAAAAAAAAAAAAAAAAAAAAAAAAAAAAAAAAAAAAAAAAAAAAAAAAAAAAAAAAAAAAAAAAAAAAAAAAAAAAAAAAAAAAAAAAAAAAAAAAAAAAAAAAAAAAAAAAAAAAAAAAAAAAAAAAACAGGTACATATAGACACAGGTACATATAGACACTCAGGTACATATAGACACACAGGTACATATAGACACACAGGTACATATAGACACACAGGTACATATAGACACACAGGTACATATAGACACACAGGTACATATAGACACTCAGGTACATATAGACACACAGGTACATATAGACACAGGTACATATAGACACTCAGGTACATATAGACACACAGGTACATATAGGCACAGGTACATATAGACACAGGTACATATAGAGACAGGTACATATAGACACAGGTACATATAGACACTCAGGTACATATAGACACTCAGGTACATATAGACACACAGGTACATATAGACACAGGTACATATAGACACTCAGGTACATATAGACACACAGGTACATATAGGCACAGGTACATATAGGCACAGGTACATATAGACACAGGTACATATAGACACTCAGGTACATATAGACACACAGGTACATATAGACACAGGTGAACCACATGGGGGCAGGACAGGAAGTCAAACTAAAACCAAACCACAGAGAACTGATAAATAAAAGCAAAGTAGAAAACACCTAAATCCACAGCATAACAGACACAGCTGCGTCCAATCCTGACGCTGATACTTCCATTACCACAGAAAGGACCTGAGACGCCAGGACAGTGACCATCTCAGGCGTGTCCAACCTGAGGGACCTGTCCAGGGGCGACAACACGGATCCTAAAACTATCCAGAATGGACTCTGTTTTGATACGACATGACCGTGTTGATCCACCTCTGGGAGAGCTGGAGTTGGCTGGATGACTAATGTTTACTTTCTCCCCAGCGACATCAGACTTTAGTGACGGGGAAAACAAACGTCAGAACGAGGTTTAACATGTCTATATGGGCGGAGCTGAAGCTGGCTGGATGACACTTGTGTTTCTAGTCTCAATGGTATTTATGGTCAGCGAGGAGGAGGAGGGCCACATACGATGATGCAGCAGGCCACAGTTGGCTCTCGGGCCTCAGTTTGGACATGCCTGCTCTTTATCAGACAATGATTTATTGAATGAAATATAGATTTGACTTTAGCTGTGACTTCATACAGTGCTGTACATTAGAGAGCAGTGAGTTCCAAGTCGTGTCTGTGGAGAGGAGAGCCGAGTATTCAGCAGTCAGACCTCTGTGTTTACATACTTCTTATACTGTCTCTTGCTTTAATGTGATGAAGACCAGGATGCTCTCAGCGGAACAGGAACTTTCTATGAAAAGTCACATTTGGTCACATTTATAAAGTGTTGTTTTCATTCATTAAAGTGAAAAAGTCGTCAGAAAGAAGAAAGTTGTGAAGAAATCAGACCATAACATGCTGTCGTCCTCCTGTTTAAATATCTGTACTGTCTGACTCTTCTGATTGGTCTCTCTCTGGTCTCTCTCTGGCCTCTCTCTGGTCTCTCTCTGTGGTCTCTCTCTGGTCTCTCTCTGGGGTCTCTCTCTGGTCTCTCTCTGGTGTAGGAAGGCAGCGGCGCCTGGTGGACACAGGAGGTATTACAACAGACTGAAATAGATGCTGTAGATTTCACACCAGTTCTTTTCTCAGCTTTAAACTCTGTCCCAGTGCATCACAGCAGAGGTTCTCTCTCTCTCTGTACTCGAGTATCTGATGCTGGTATCAATACTTGTTCTGATAACATTACAGACCATCACAGACCAGTTCAGACCATGTGCACTTCTTGGGTCTGAACTGGTCTGTGAGTTTAATTCAACACATAAAGATCAGGTCCCACCGAGATTTGAACTCGGATCGCTGGATTCAGAGTCCAGAGTGCTAACCATTACACCATGGAACCTCTGTGTGATAACAGACAGAGATTAGTATCTGTGAACCGTCTGCAATATGAGCATTCACTGTACCATAAGTTAGAGATAGGGTTAGACTTAGAGTTAGAGAGGCAGGCATTCTTTTAATTCTCAAAGTTCTGTAGAGGGTTGTACTGACATTACATTACTTTGTGCCAATGTTGTATTTCCAGAGTCAGAGGGCACCGTGCAAGAAAAGGCCTTAGTTTACCCGAGTTTCTACCCTCCTCCGCCCATTTGATGGCGATATTACGTAGTGCAGTAAAAGTGACTGTTGGGTCTTGACTGATCTGATGTTTCAGTTCTCTTCTTAAAGGCGCTGTACCCGTTTCTGCAAGGTTTTAATGTTTAGGACCGCCCCCAACTCGCTCAATGGCTTCTCATTTCCCCTACGCTCTCATAACACAGAGCCATCTAGTTCATTTTGCCATCTGACATGTATGCTAACATTAGCATTAGCACAACTTCTTGTAAGCTGTACAACAATCACTGATGAAAGGGTACTGCTAACACAATATATAGGTAAAACAATACTGCTAGTTTCGCATCCAAATGTATTCATGAAAACATTGGAATATATTCTAATATTTATTTATAATTAATATACAGCTCCTCACAGCAGCAGCAGAACACTCCATTGACTTGAATGTAATTCTACCGATCTTTTTTTTCTTGATAACAGAACTCTCAAACCAATAATGACCGCTGCCCTTTGACAATGCACTCTGTTTCTAATTCAGGTGTGTAAAATACTGCCATTACTCCGCAAGTACAACGAGAGAAGCTAGCGGAGCTAGCCACGCTGAATAAACAACTACCGTCTGCCATTAAATGTTATTCGGACAATACAGTATACATATACATCCTTAACACACATGCACGGACGATTTCAGAATTTCTTGTTATCGTTTTCATGACAAAATTACTATTTTAATGTGACAAAAAGCGATCACGAAAAACCCGGAAGTAACCATTAACATGTAGCTAGTTCCAGGGAGCTAGCTAGCTTAGCTGTTACCTGCCTAGCACGTCCCGGTGGAACCTTTGGGAGCTAACTATTTTATTTGCCGTTATTGAATACATTTCGAATTGTAATGTGTTCGAAAATAAATAAATAAAATTATATATATTAATATATATATAATTAGGCTCAGACTCTACTCAGCACTTTTCACTGTTTGTAATTCTTACACAGCTGAATCAATTACCTCAAGTTTTCAATTGAATTACGTAATATCATACAACTTTTATGTAGTAAAAAGCATTTTTATCAACTACTTAGAAAAAAAATCGGGTATAGCTTCTTTAACAAATCATCTTGTCCTTGCTCTACAAATGGGTCATGTAATATTTGGTCAGAATTTGGAATGCCCCCTGGTGTTTTGTTTATGACTACGTCCATCAGTGATTCAAGGGCATGAGAAAATTCTGTCAAAGGCTCCCCCTCTCTCTGACTGCGTTGAAACATTTGAAGCTGAGCAACCACATAGGCCTGGGAACAACTATAGTTTTCTGTAAGAATGACATTTTTTCTGCAGTATCCCTTTCCCCTGAAATATGAAAATCAAGCTCTGCTTTAGCGCTCCCCTCCAGGTGATCATTGTCTAAAAATAGACTTGGACGTGTCTTTTATTCAGTGTTGGGTAAGTTACTTTGAAAAAGTAATTAGTTACAAGTTACTGCTCCCAAAAAGTAATTAAGTTACTAACTTAGTTACTGCACTATAAAAGTAACTAGTTACCAGTAAAAGTAACTATTGCGTTTCTTTTTCGTTTGTCGTGGTACCGAGTTTTAGCTGGTTGTAATTTAGGATAACTTCTAAGTAGATTAATTGTTTCAACAACGCCACCCTATTTTAGTATTAGTGTTATATGTTAGTTCAGGGAACTGTCACGCAGGCACACGGGTAATAATAAGACAGGCCAAGGTGTCATTTAAATTATATAGCATTTATTTTTATCCATTGATCAAAGAAAACACATTACAAAACTTGCAATTGAAAGAGACTATTTTAAAATAATTAGTTCCCACAGACACACACGAGCAGCCGTCACGCCTGACAGAAAAAAATCAGGGAAAATACAGTGCGCAGAGCCCGGAGCATGTGAACGGGGCAATCGTTTGCTGCCCGCGCAAAGCTTGCACTCCACGACAACGTTTTTATCTTTTTGACTGATGTAGTTGAAATAGTGTGCATATCTCCACCGGTAAAAAGAACTCTTCTCCTCTGACTCTGCCATGTTGCTTTACAAACAATCTCGCTCATGTGCGCAGCGTGACGTAAGCACGCAGGCACGCATGGAGCGGTAGTGCAGTTCTCCCCTGCTTTCCCGAGGCCGGTGCCGCCGGTAACGAAGTATTTAGGTAGTAACTGTAATATAATGAAACGTATTTTCATAATAACGCGTTACACTACTACGTTACTCAAATTGTAATTTCGTTACAGTAACGCGTTACTTAGTAACGCGTTACTTAGTAACGCGTTACACCCAACACTGCTTTTATTTGATAAAGAAATGAGAGGCAAGATTCCAAAAGTTAATTAAATATTTTATCTTCACAATTAAATACAAAACTCAAAAAGCTCCTAGCTAACCCTGATCTAATCCTATGAGCTGAGCTTAAAGTAACTGTCCCTAAACTATGAGAAAGAGGTGAACCAGGCGCTCTGCGATGACCTCTGTATCTGACCCTGCTCAGACTGACTCACATTATTCACATATCATATCATTAAAATGTGCAGAAGCGGGCGTGGCTTTGTCAGGCAACGTCAGTCCAGACCAGGTCTCAGTCTCGGGTCCTGGTCCTTTTCGCCACATCATCACTTTTCTGAAAAACACTTCGGAGAAACAGGAAGAAAAAGTGCCATATTTTGTCTACTGTCATCAATTTAAACTCTTGACATTTTAGTTTCTGTCTTGTGACCGTCTGTGTTTTGCACAAACTCATTTGACCTCAGAGACTTTTGATATAAAACTATACAATTTCATGATTACAAATATAATTTCACAATTTAATAAATGATGACACATCATACAAAAAAAGAATCTGTTCAGCATTTGACATGTCTGTGATGCACCTGCGGCCTCTTCTATCCATTATTCAACAGTTATCAAATCAACAGACAATTTACCAGAAAACGTTGTGCATTTACGTTCCCTTGGCACATATAGAAGTTGGCTTGGTACAGTCACTGAAGAGAAAGTGACATTTGGTGTTGAAGCAGAGCCACCTCTGCCACTCGACGGTCCTGCTTGTGGCTCGGTGCTTTGTTGCGCCATCTGTGCCCTTAACTGTTCATTTTCAGCCTGAAGCTGTTGTACCTGGGTTAAAATGGTCTGAATGTCTATGTTTTCAAACAGTCTCTGGTGATGATGGCGTCCCGAAGACCGTCCCGTTGATCTGATTGAAGTTGACTGGCCGGCCACCGTTTTTCTCCCTGTTAACCTACTTGGGCTACTAATACTACAAAAGTGAGTCTCAATTTTAAATCCTAAGCCAGCAACGCCAAGTGTGACCAAGCCATTGTAATATAACAATTAAACTAAGGAGACTCAAATTGTCAGTACAACAGCAATATTTATTTCATAGGAGTATTAAAAGTAATATATTCAAATGGTTAAAAATCATCAATTCAAGTTAAGTTTAAAACCATGCAGTGCAATGTTAGTTTCACAACAAGACCATGCAAGAGGGGTGAGATCAAATGCAAATTATTTTAGCCCAATATATAAATAAACAGTTATGGGATAAAACAGTGGCCAGCTTGAAGTGTCGTGTTTGGATTCACCGTAACAAGAACAATATTTAAGAACAGTCACAGAAACATTTATAGTTAGCTCTAGCACAAAAAATAGTTTACCTGAAACAGTGTAAAAGTTGCTTCTTTCCAGACACGCAGGATAAAGAGGCCTGCAGGTAACTTAACCTATGGTCAAAGATTGTATTTGTTAATACACAGAATAACCTATTTATCAATAACAGTTTATTCACCTTTGACTCTCCAGACACCCCTCCCAAACATGGCTAAAACCACATGAAGCTGTGGACTCTCCTCGTGGCTTACTTCACCCACAGGGAGAGTTGTGTGATTATCTACACACTATATACAATTCATGTGCTGTATTCACCTTTTAAGACTGCGCTGTTCCCCCTGGCTCAGCTGCCCTCATGCTCACTGCATGGAGTGGAGTGAAAGCAAGCCCCGGCGATCCAAGATGGCGCCTTATTCAAATGAATGGTTGTGCTCAGTGGCGCTTTGTGACAGCATGGGGGCTGAAAGATTAGCGGAAGTTGCCTGAAACTCGCAAAGATCTATGGGAAACTCGCCTGTATTTGGGCATCGTCTGGTCCTCCCGGTTCTGTGCAGTGGATGATCTCCCATAATGCGTTGCGCCAAACACGCGTGTGTGGGTCTCACACCGGGTCTCACGCACGTGCACAGAGGGGCTCGGCCGCGCTCTGACCAATCAGAGCAGTTCATCAGAGCGGGAGTTAGAGCGAGAGCCAGACGAGCAGAGTTTGTGGCACTAAAGTGTGGATTTAAACAAAACCGAAGGATTTAAGAAGAAAAAAAGTTCAGGATGACAAGGGACACTAAAATCCCCACAAAATCCGATCTTTATTAAAGCTGTAGGTTCTCTGTCAGCTGAGGTTGAGCTGTTTTAATATGCATTGAGTTCTATGGGGAAAATTTCTGGGTAGCCCACGTGAATTTAGTCTGGTTCAGTCTGCAGTACCGCGAGAATCCCCCGAGCACATGAGTTATTCAGCTACAAGCTAGTAATATCCTATCCAGTTAATATAATACATCCATGAGTGAAAGGCCCTGATTTCCCTCTCTCTCCATTTTGAAACCTTTGCCCCTCCCACCATTTCCTGTTTCCTGTTGCCCTGTCACACAAAAAACACAACATGAGATTAGGATCTGAACCATCTGCAATATGAGCATTCACTGTACCACAAGTTAGAGTTATAGTTATATAGACACACAGGTACATATAGTCACAGGTACATATAGACACTCAGGTACATATAGACACACAGGTACATATAGACACACAGGTACATATAGACACAGGTACATATAGACACACAGGTACATATAGACACACGTACATATAGACACAGGTACATATAGACACACAGGTACATATAGTCACAGGTACATATAGACACACAGGTACATATAGACACACAGGTACATATAGACACTCAGGTACATATAGACACTCAGGTACATATAGACACACAGGTACATATAGACACACAGGTACATATAGTCACAGGTACATATAGACACTCAGGTACATATAGACACACAGGTACATATAGACACACAGGTACATATAGACACACAGGTACATATAGACACACAGGTACATATAGACACAGGTACATATAGACACAGGTACATATAGACACACAGGTACATATAGACACAGGTACATATAGACACACAGGTACATATAGACACAGGTACATATAGACACTCAGGTACATATAGACACACAGGTACATATAGACACAGGTACATATAGACACAGGTACATATAGACACAGAGGTACATATAGACACAGGTACATATAGACACATGTACATATAGACACACAGGTACATATAGACACACAGGTACATATAGACACACAGGTACATATAGACACAGGTACATATAGACACAGGTACATATAGACACAGGTACATATAGACACAGGTACCTATAGACACAGGTACATATAGACACAGGCATATATAGACACAGGTATATATAGACTCACAGGTACATATGTTTCTATATGTACCTGTTTTGATACGACATGACCGTGTTGATCCACCTCTGGGAGAGCTGGAGTTGGCTGGATGACTAATGTTTACTTTCTCCCCAGCGACATCAGACTTTAGTGACGGTGAAAACAAACGTCAGAACGAGGTCTAACATGTCTGTATGGGCGGAGCTGAAGCTGGCTGGATGACACTTGTGTTTCTAGTCTCAATGGTATTTATGGTCAGCGAGGAGGAGGGCCACATACGATGATGCAGCAGGCCACAGTTGGCTCTCGGGCCTCAGTTTGGACATGCCTGCTCTTTATCAGACAATGATTTATTGAATGAAATATAGATTTGACTTTAGCTGTGACTTCATACAGTGCTGTACATTAGAGAGCAGTGAGTTCCAAGTCGTGTCTGTGGAGAGGAGAGCCGAGTATTCAGCAGTCAGACCTCTGTGTTTACATACTTATGATACTGTCTACTCCTGTTCTCTTTGGACACTTTGGCTTCAATCTTGCTTTAATGTGATGAAGACCAGGATGCTCTCAGCGGAACAGGAACTTTCTATGAAAAGTCACATTTGGTCACATTTATAAAGTGTTGTTTTCATTCATTAAAGTGAAAAAGTGGTCAGAAAGAAGAAAGTTGTGAAGAAATCAGACCATAACATGCTGTCGTCCTCCTGTTTAAATATCTGTACTGTTTGACTCTTCTGACTGGTCTCTCTCTGGTCTCTCTCTGGTCTCTCTCTGGTCTTTCTCTGGTCTCTCTCTGGTCTCTCTCTGGTCTCTGCTGCTTTAGGAAGGCAGCGGCGCCTGCTGGACACAGAAGGTATTACATTCATCTGAATCTGGATTAATGACGTTTCGCTGCGAATTTACAGGAAAATAATCAGAACAAAGAACACAACATGAGATTAGTATCAGTGAACCGTCTGTAATATGGGCATTCACTGTACCATAAGTTAGAGATAGGGTTAGAGTTAGAGAGATACTTAGAAATAGTTAGGACATGATTATATCTTTCTGTACGTTCAGTTAGAGATAGTTAGAGTTAGTTAGGACATGATTATATCTTTCTGTATGTTCAGTTAGAGATAGTTAGAGTTAGTTAGGACATGATTATATCTTTCTGTATGTTCAGTTAGAGATAGTTAGAGTTAGTTAGGACATGATTATATCTTTCTGTACGTTCAGTTAGAGATAGTTAGAGTTAGTTAGGACATGATTACATCTTTCTGTACGTTCAGTTAGAGATAGTTAGAGTTAGTTAGGACATGATTATATCTTTCTGTATGTTCAGTTAGAGATAGTTAGAGATAGTTAGGACATGATTATATCTTTCTGTACGTTCCTTGTTTTAACACTTTCTAAAAGTGTCAAATGTGTTTAAAGATGAATCAAAGAAAAACAAATTTCTTGCACGGACTAAACGACTGAAATACTTTCATGAACTTGGATGGTACTAATCTGCAGGAACTAAACCAAGACTTTCAAAGCTGCAGAGACTTGACCATCTGAGGGATTTGAGACGCGACCAAATGAATCTAGAAACTTCCTCACTTCACTCAAATGCTCACAAGTTCTTTTACATTTTGCATCCAGGTTTGAGTCGAGCATTTTATCATCAGCTCTTCAGAAACAGATGAAGAAATCTATTGGAGCTTTCCCTCAATCTTCACCTTCCTCTAAATACATGTATTATTTATTAATTATTAATTATTCATCTTTATTAAGGACACAATACAACACGGCTCATAGTTAGGTTCAATGATCAGAACCACTCTCTTTGGCTTTCCAGACTCTGTTAGTTACAGATAGACTTAGAGATAGACTTAGAGATAAACTTAGAGATAGTTAGAGATAGCCTTAGAGATAGACTTAGATATAGACTTAGAGATAGACTTAGAGATAGACTTAGAGATAGACTTAGAGATAGACTTAGAGATAGACTTAGAGATAGACTTAGAGACATACTTAGAGATAGTTAGAGATAGACTTAGAGATAGACTTAGAGACAGACTTAGAGATAGAGTTAGAGATAGACTTAGAGATAGAGTAAGAGATAGATTTAGAGATAGTTAAAGATAGAGTTAGAGATAGTTAGAGATAGAGTTAGAGATAGTTGGAGAAAAATCCAAACCAGGGAGATTGCCATGGTTACTAAACATTTGCATAAAACATGTAATATGGTTCTAGTCAGAGTCAGATGCACAGGTTTAACATATTCCGACCATTTGGAGCACATTTTATAAAATGGTTGAAGTTGTTTTCTCAGTGAAAATGAGGTCAATCTGTCGTACAATATTGATCCAGTCCTCAGCTGTTGTTTGAGACATTTTATGGTTATGGCTTTTTTGCTCACAGCTGAAAGAATATAGAGCAATTTCTAACATTTCAATGTCAAAATATGACGGTGGCTTGCTCCAGTTTGGCCACATCTCCAACCAGCGTCACCCCCTGGTACTTGTTCTGAGATGGTGTGATAAAAAACACATGGTGTTCTTCCAACAGAAGAACGTAAACGTTTGACCCGGTTGAGATCCATGATATTCTGCAGATGTTTTCCCATCATCCTCTGATCCATCAACCTCTGCTTCCTTTTCCCATTTCTCTTTCACATAATGTGTGCTCCCGCCTCTGCTCAGCAGGAGACCGTTATAAAGCTTTCAGATGATTTTGGGTTTATGGACTTGGTTGCAGACATAAATACCTGTAGGAACCCATGATCACCTGAAAGTATGTTGATGTTTTCATTGAAATAGTGTCTGACCTGTAGGTATCTAAAGAAATCTTCTGAGTCCAGCCCATGTTTTTGCTTTAATGTTTCAAATGTTGAAACTCTCCCTTGTGGACAAAAGAGTTAAAGCCTGTCAGAGCTTTTGAAATCCAAACTTTAAATCTACTGTCCATTTGATTTGGGCCAAACTCAGAGTCATAAGCGCACCATTTCAAGAGCCGAGAATCCTTCTCCAAGTGACATCATTTAATTGAAGTGCCTTGTAGATGGGGGAGCACATGCACACGAGGGGTCTGGGCAGCATAAAAGTTTGCTTTTAAACAGCTTTCTTTAACTCTAGTGTCTTATATTTCACTCTAGGTTTCTTTCCGTTCCATATGTACCTTTTATGAATCTGTCCCACTCTGCAAACTGCTGATCTGGGATAGGACTTGGTAAGCATTGGAATATAGCATCCGAGGGAGGACGATCATACTAATGGATTCAATTCTAGAGTGTAAGTCTAACAATGGTTTAGTATTCCATCTTTGTAAATCAGATTTCAATGTATTATTTAGAGGCCGTAGTTTACATCGAACGTCTGTGTGTAATCTTTATGCAAAACTATTCCAAGGTAACGGAGGAAGTCCATTTACAGCAGTCTTTAATCCTTTGTGGGGGGGTCATAATTTAGAGTTAGAATGTGACTTTTGTTTATGTTGACTTTATACCCTGAGAATGTGCCGTATTCTTCAAGTGTCTTCATTATTATGGAAGAGTTTGTGTCGGTCGGGATAAAGTCAGTCACAAATCATGGGCAAAAAAGGCAGTTTTTGCTCTTCCCCTGCATCCCTTGAATATCATGTGTTTGTCTGATCCATCGGCCGAGGGGCTCAGTGTATAGAGCACATAACAGCGCTGATTACAACCCTGCCTAGTCCCCCTCTCTGGCTCAATAGACTCTGTCACATCCCCATTCATTTTTATTCTAGATATTGGTTTCTTATACAGTGCTGATAATGTCTCAGTTATTGATTCATAAAAGCCACATTTTTAGAGAAGCGTGTATAAAAAGGTCCACCTGACAGAGTCTAGGCTAATAACCCGTGTCTGTAGTTTATGTTGGGCTTCCTGCTGCAGGACGTGGAGCACTCTTCTGATTCTGTCTTGTGTCTCTGTTTGATGAAGTCTGATCTTTATGTATTAGTGGAGGTCAAAGGTTTTCCAGTCGTTTTGCTAATATGGATGTAAACAATATGTAGTTAATGTTCAGTGCACTAATGGGTCGATAATTACTACATTCCAAGCGGTCCTTTCCTTCTTTTGGGATGATGGAGATGATGGCCTCCTTCCATGAGGGTGGAGTGCTCTTCCTTTCCATGGCCCAGTTGAAAGTCTTCATTAAAGGAATAGGCCCCGTGTTTACATACTGACACATGTTCTTACCTTAGACTAGTTGATATGTACCTGTCTGGTCTGTGTGCGTGTGCTCTGTCATGCAAACGGAGCACAAACGCAGCCTCTTCCACAGACTGTATAGTTCCAAATCAGCTCCCGTTAGAAGCTCCCAAACTCTTCCACGTGTTCCCTATTTAAATACAGTTACGTGACGTGTTACTCTACAAAGTATAGTAACACAGAAATGTAACATGTCCATTTTCACAGAAGATAAAAAGAGGAACTATATCGTGAGGCGTAATAATACGAGGAGCGCTTCGTCCGCGCACTAACTCCTATAGACTTCTCTCCCGCTCACTTCCGTCAATAGAAGCAGCGTGACTTGAGAGAAGTCTCTGGAGTTAGTTAAATACATTTGATTGAACAGAGCATGAGGACTATGACCCAGAGAAAGACATGGATCCAGACAGCACTTTTTTTTCTAATGTGAATGTGAATTGTAAATATTACTCTGATGATGATTATAACTCTATGGATACATTGAATGACTTATCAATTATACATTTCAACAGTAGGAGCATGTACAAACATTTTAGTAGCATCAAAGAATATCTTGATACATTTAGAGTCCCTTTTAGTATCATAACATTATCAGAAACATGGCTGAACGACCAAAAAGGGACAGATTTTGACTTAGAAGGCTATGAAGTCAACTACAGAAATAGGAAAAACAAAACAGGAGGAGGTGTGGCTATTTATGTAAACAAGAAGTGAACATTTAAAATGGTTGAAAATATGTGTGTTACAGTTGATGGGCTATTTGAATGTATAACTATTGAGCTAATCTGCCAAAGGAAAACAAATATAATAGTAAGCTGCCTATACAGAACACCAGGTTCAAGTATAGAACATTTGATGGTGCACATAGAACAAATAAATCAATGTATATTACAGGAGATTACAACATAGATCTCATGAATCCCAATAAACATCAAAACACGGATGAATTTATGAACCTTATGTATAGTATGAGCTTATTTCCTGCAATCACCAGGCCGAGTAGAATCACTTCACAGAGTGCTCCTCTCATCCATAATATCTTCACAAATGACATTGATTTATTGAAATGAAGTGGACTAATGATATGTGATATAACTGAGCATCTACCTGTTTTTACTTTATGTCACCATAAGAATATGAAGAGCACAAACACTCAGAATGACGTATACAAAAGAGTGCTATCTGAAAGTACTATTGAATCATTGAAATGTGACTTGTCAATTCTAAACTGGAGTGGTGTAGTAAGTGAAAGGAATGTTGACCAAGCTTAGAACATGTTTCTTCATATATTTTGGAACCTTTATAATCCAAATTGCCCTGTGAGAAATGTCCCTGTGAGAAGACCAGGGGATTACAAAATGCTTGTAGAAACAATAATCATTTGTATAAACAGTTGTTGAAAGCAAAAACCATGGAATGTGAAAATAAAGATAAGGTATATAAAAATAGGTTGACTACAATATTAAGAAGGAGTAGGAAATAGTATTTTGAGAAGTGATGAAATCCAAAGCAAAACAACATCAAAGGAATATGGGATGTAATGAATGGGTTACTTAAAGATAAGGCCAATATCACAGATAACTACCCAGAGTATTTTATGGATGGAATGATGACAATTACCATATGCAAAATGTGCTAAACAAATGTCATCAGCTTTTTGTAAATGTGGGACCAGACTTAGCTGGAATCCCTGAAAATGAACGAGACCTGTCACTCATTGAAAGAAATCCAAAAAGTATCTTTCTCTCAGGTGTAAATGAAACTGAAATGAAAGAAATTGTTGGTAAGTGTAAAAAATAAATGTTCCACTGACTGTTTTGATATTGACATGAGATTCATTAAAAAAGTCATAGATTGCAAAACAAAACCATTCACTTATATTTGTAACATTTCACTGAAAAATGGGATATTTCCAAACAAAATGAAAAGTGCTAAAGTGATTCCAATGTTTAAGTCTGGTAACAAGCACGTCTTTACTAACTATAGACCTGTCTCTCTCCTTCCACACTTTTCAAAAATCCTTGAGAAAGTTTTCAACGATAGACTTGAAAATGTCATTGAAAAACACTGCCTGTTAAATGACGGACAATATGGGTTCAGACCTGGAAGATCCACCTCTATGGCCATTATTGATGCTGTAGACGACATTTCACATTCATCAGATAAGAAACAAATAGCCGTTGGACTTTTGATTGACTTAAAAAAAGCCTTTGACAATCTTACTTGAAAAACTAGAGAAATATGGGATCCGAGGGGTAGCAGGGGATTAAAAGTGATTTAAGTGAGAGACAGCAGTTTGTAAAGATGGGTAAGTACCAATCTACAGCAGAGCTATCACATGTGGACTGCCACAAGGTTCCATATTGGGCCCAAATGATTTCATTTGTTTATCAATGACATCTTCAATGTCTCTGCACGACTGAAACTGATTTGATTTGCTGACCACACTAACATTTTCTATGCAGATGATTGTTATGACGACGTTATAAACACTGTGAATGAGGAATTGGCTCAAATTAAAACATGGATGAATAATAATAAGCTGTCACTTAACCTTGAAAAAACTAAAGTCATTATGTTTGGTAACTGTCAGGAAAGTGTGTGTCTCAGTGTGTGGAGTGTGTGGAGTGTGTGTGTCTCAGTGTGTGGAGTGTGTGTGTGTCTCAGTGTGTGGAGTGTGTGTGTGTCTCAGTGTGTGGAGTGTGTGTGTCTCAGTGTGTGGAGTGTGTGTGTCTCAGTGTGTGGAGTGTGTGTGTGTCTCAGTGTGTGGAGTGTGTGTGTCTCAGTGTGTGGAGTGTGTGTGTGTCTCAGTGTGTGGAGTGTGTGTGTGTCTCAGTGTGTGGAGTGTGTGTGTCTCAGTGTGTGGAGTGTGTGTGTCTCAGTGTGTGGAGTGTGTGTGTCTCAGTGTGTGGAGTGTGTGTGTCAGAGCATCACAGTGAACAAGTGTGCAGTGAAATTAGTCAGGGAACTTTTTTTAGATTTTTAAAAAATAAATTTAAAAAAGTGCTTTTGGGACCAATTGTGCACACTTTGACCCTTAATATCTCTGAATTTCTACAGTTAAAGTGAATGATATTTTACACAGTGTAGAGTGCATCACACTGAACAAGTGAAAGTCTTCCCAAAACCCTTTTTGTTCTTTTTTTAATGTTTTTTTTTTTTTTTTAATTGCATTTTGCTTGCTTCTCGTCGCGGCTTCCCGTTCCACGTTTACCGTAAGTAACAGTAGAAAGGAGCCAACTGCTTTCAAAGTGCGGACCTCTTTACCGCTGCCGACGAAATGCAGGGCCACTTTACCGCGGTGGTGTACCCAGGTGTAAACATGCCAAGATGACTCAATCAGCTGTAATCGCTACAACCAACAGTTTATCTTGTGTGTATGAATATGGTCTTGAGTGACATCACTTTGGCTGCATGTGTGAAAAAAACCGTATTCACTGACTTTTGTGATCTAAACAACTCATGGATTAGTTGGGCAATTATTATATCAATCTATTTTCTATTTTTTCCCTTCATAAATAAGTAATTGATGGTCCCAACAGTCTTGTAAAATGAACATCTTTTGCATAATATGACAACACTTGTTTATGGTATATTTGAAAACCAACCAATACTTCTTATTGCCGTTCACAATCACAGCTGTCAACGTGTAATGGATTTAAAATATATTTGTGTTCTTTCAGGATGTCTGTGTCATGACGAATGAGGAACTTGAGCAGATTGACGTTTATGAAGTCACCTGTGAAGGCGCACAACCTGGTGACTCCCTTGAAGATGAACGTGATTGAAAGATGCTCCAGGTGCTCCGGTGCTGCTGGATCTTGGAGATGTGGTGTGATGTGCATTGTGCACTAATTTACTGCCTCAATCTGAGTTATCCAAGAACACTCCGCTGCACATTTGAGTTCATCCAGAAAGTGCTTTTGGGACTGGATGATAAAAAACTTTCAAACAAAACACAAGTGCTGAAGAACAGGAGCTGCTCCTGAGTCCACAGGAGTTTAACGTCCTCCTGCAGAGTAATAAAGCCTCCATCGAGAGAGTTCAACAGAGAATGTTACATTCTCAATTATCTTCATAAACAAAAGTTGGACTGTACAGTTTGTAGGTCACCTGTGTTTGTGAGAAAATCATTTTAGTTTAATGCTCTCTGAAAAGTATTTTCACAATCTGCTGTCTGCAGTTATTTGGTTTTGTCTGAGAAAAAAGACTATTCACAAATGGGCACAAAGTCGCCCAGTTTTTGTTTAATCTAACTTGTTCCAAAGTTTGTGAATGCACTATTTTTCAATGTTTTGTTCATGTAATATGCAGTGATTTGTATTTAAAATGTGACACTTTTGAATGTTCTAAATCCATCCATCCATCCATCCATTTTCTTCCCTTTAATCCATTTCTGGGTCAGGGGGGTGGCAGTCAGAGATGCCACCCAAGTCTCATAGCACCAGCCCCTCACTGACCCTCTGCAGGTGGTGAGTCCACAGGAGGACGGCTGCTCTCTGAGTGTGAGCATAGCCTTGATCTTTCAGTGGGGGCTTTGGGCAAAGTGGGGTTAAGTGTCTTGCCCAAGGACACAACGACAGCAGTCATCAGTGGGAGTCGGTGGAGAAGGTGCAGAGGTGGGAATGTTCTAAATATTTGAGATAAATAACTTCCCCTCTTAACATCCGCCTCATTTTGGCTCGTGCACAATGGTTGGGCATACCCAAATGTCTTTGCTTATTTAAAAACAAATCTTACATCTCACATGCTTGTGTGATGCATCATTTTAAAGCTAGAGCCTTCTAGTTTATGTAAAAAAACACTAAAATAATGTTTGTCATTCCTATTTTCCTCTGCATCCTTTGAAGTTAGGGAAAAAACCCCAATTTTTTTAGCCTCGCCTAACATTTTCAATTTCTAAAGGCCCTAAAAAAGGCATACTTCATTGTAAGTTCACAATATTCAAACCCTCTGTTCATTGTGTTGTTGACAACAACTGTCTAAAGTTTCAGACTTCTAAGTTTTATAGTTTTTATGCAGTTTCTCCTTTTCATCAAGTAGTGCACATTTGGCACAAGTGTGCCAAATTGTGCCAAATATCTTTACTTACATTTAATCATCATAAAAACAATATTTTTTATTATTGGTACTTATAAGTTACTAATCTATGTGTGTTTTTCTTTTTTAAATGTCAAAGTTATTTTTTTATGAGTGTAAATTCATTGCAGATTCGAGAGCGTCTTTTGGCTTCCAGTACGCACAATTGTCCAGGCACAACATAAGACAGGATACCATTGTCCCACCCCTTGTTCGAAAGCTTTCCTCATTGGCTACAAGGACATGTCAATCGTAAATCCCGGAAGTAAACGTAAACAAGTTGGGATCACGACAAAGATCAGTCAACTATGCGCAAACAGCAGCACGAGCGGTACTTGCGGGACCTATTGCAGACCCAAAAATTGGTCTAGCTTTTCGGGAGTAGTCTCATTTGAAAGATAAGGAGCTAAGGAACACGTAGATACCAGATGTTTGGGTGAAAAACAAAGCTAAAAGTCCGTTACAAGTAAAAGAGTAACATCTGTGCTCTTTTTTTTCGTTTTTTTCGCTAAAGATAAATGCACATTTTTGGATTATTTCTGCAGAATGGATTTTACTTTGGGAAATACAAGTGGATATAATTTTCCTTTGGACTGTTCCAGAGAGAATGATGTATTGCAAGCTGGGAGGAGAGCTGATTTATTTGTACAGCACAAGCTCAAAGGTAAAAAACTATTTCGGAATTGATTTATTTTGTGCCCACATTATGTGTTATATCTTTTGAATGCAAAGTCTGATGTAGTTTGCAAAGGTTCTGCAAATGTTGAGCAGTAGAAACATTGTGTGTCGTATGAACTCTGCAGATCAACAGCAGATCCACAAATGTATAAGATCTTTGTCCTGCACTTGATGTAATCCATTTGTCACTTTGTTGAAAGAGAAAGAATGTTTTTGATTTTTAATACAACTGCTTTATGTACACTTTTTCAAAGGAGTTTTGCCTCGTTAAAAATAAAGTTGTTAATGCAACATAATTGTGTATTTGTATCTGCTCAGTCATAGATGTTTCCAGGTTATTGAATGTTTAATTGTTAATGTCTCTGTGTGAAAGTAGAGAAAGGTTCTTCAGCTGTCTATTGTCTAGAGAGGTTCTTTCATCTCACATCCTAGAGCTGGGATCTATAAGAGGAGATCCTCGAGGACGTGAGATGAAAGATCCAACCTCTGATTAGACTAAAGACGACAAGTGCAATTTTATCTACATTTTACACTACACTAGTTTTGATTACACATTAATATTAAAATCTATTTAAAAATCAAACAATGTTGTTAATTAAATCATAACTAATATTGTTAATAAATCAAAACTAATAATGTTTATACATCATAACTAATAATGTTTATACATCATAACTAATAATGTTTATACATCATAACTAATAATGTTTATACATCATAACTAATAATGTTTATACATCATAACTAAGGGTGTTAATTAAATCATAACTAATAGTGTTAATTAAATCCAAAGTACAATGCTAGTGATGCACTTAAATCCAAATGAATAATGTTAATTAAATCCAACATAACATTGTTAATAACCATTGAACAGCATTCAGTAGAATGTAATCACTCAGAGCTGTTGCATTTAAATAACAATGTTACATCTGATATAAGGGACCACAGAGGCTGCAGATAACAACAAAGTTATTTCACAATGAATTGACTGAGTTTTATGGAACAGTTTGCCATAACTGTATCAATTAAATCCAACACTTTATTTCTTAGAGTTCATCAATCGCACTAAACACATGCATTATTTACATGAAATATCACATTTTTAAGACTAATGATTACTCTTAAAACAACTGTTATAACAGAGAAAGTATGATACAAAAGCCGCCTTTTTGGGTTTTCATAATTACTTCCACAATTAAGACTGTTAGCATAAGGGAGCTCTCAAAATGACTCCCAGGGCATGACGCTCCATTCTGGGCATCAGCGCAGCTCTACACCCGTGGTTAGCGTGTTAGCATTGGAGCTCAAGGCTGGAGGAAAAGTCCAAAGAAAATCTGTTTAATCACCAACAGACCTCTGATATAACAATAGAAGGGGCTATTTCCCACCTCCAATGTTAATACAATTAAATGTTATGTCCTAATTAAAACGTAAATTCAACTTTTACCTTTACCTTGTCATGGCCGCTCCTCTCTCCGCTCCGTGATCCACGCTACAGCGGGACGCTCACGTACAACAGCACGGCCTGATAATAGTGTGCAGCGTCCGAATCACCATCAGAATGAGTCCACTCAGTCACTCACAATAGTCCCACACGGTATAGTGCGGACATTCAGATAAAGCCAAAGTCATGTTCTGGCCCTGGCTACATCTATGGAGGATTGGCTGATCGATTGCTTCTGTCTTGATTTACCCGGAAATAAAGTAAATGACATTTCAAGCAGCGAAAAAAAATGCTACGAATTTTTTGACACTGAATTTTAAAACATTGAATTTATTTACACTGAATACTTTTTGTTACAGTTTATAGAATTCAAAAGCAAAAAAAAAAGTGTTGATAATAAAAACACAAAATAACCTTCGTAGAGAGCAGCTGTTTCTGTTCCATGTCGTCAGTTTCCTCTGAGCAGCTTCAGATTATTGTGAATACCTGTGAAGAAGAAGAGATCAGTCCAACCACAGGATACAGAGACACAGGATACAGAGACACAGGATACAGAGGCACAGGATACAGAGACACAGGATACAGAGACACAGGATACATACACAGGATACATACACAGGATACAGAGGCACAGGATACAGAGACACAGGATACAGAGACACAGGATACAGAGACACAGCATACAGAGACACAGGATACAGAGGCACAGGATACAGAGACACAGGATACAGAGACACAGGATACAGAGACACAGGATACAGAGACACACGATACAGAGACACAGGATACAGAGACACAGGATACAGAGGCACAGGATACAGAGACACAGGATACAGAGACACAGCATACAGAGACACAGGATACAGAGACACAGGATACAGAGACACAGGATACAGAGGCACAGGATACAGAGGCACAGGATACAGAGGCACAGGATACAGAGGCACAGGATACAGAGACACAGGATACAGAGACACAGGATACAGAGACACAGGATACAGAGGCACAGGATACAGAGACAAAGGATACAGAGGCACAGGATACAGAGACACAGGATACAGAGGCACAGGATACAGAGACACACGATACAGAGACACAGGATACAGAGACACAGGATACAGAAGCACAGGATACAGATACACATGATACAGAGGCACAGGATACAGAGGCACAGGATACAGAGACACAGGATACAGAAGCACAGGATACAGATACACATGATACAGAGGCACAGGATACAGAGGCACAGGATACAGAGGCACAGGATACAGATACACATGATACAGAGGCACAGGATACAGAGGCACAGGATACAGAGACACAGGATACAGAGACACAGAATACAGAGTCTGGTTTATCTGATATGAAAAGCACTGATGACCTCATGTTGTGTATGAAGTGTTGAAGAGGCTCGACTGCACACGCCTCGGGTTTAGAACACAGTCACATCTGAGCCACTTGCTCCGAGCTCAAAACAGAACCAAGAAGTCACTACTCACTTTAGAGTCTGCAGTCGACAGTGAGGACTCTGTTGGAGTTCCAGAATCAGACAGATTGTTCCCACTCAGGTCCAGGAGTGTGAGATGTGAGGGGTTGGACTCCAGAGCTGAGGCCACAGAGGAACAGCTGATCTCTGACAAACCACAGAGCTCCAACCTGAATAAAGAAAACATGATGTAATGAGCACGAAAGAGAAACGATAAAAACATGAAAAGAAAAGTGACTGAAAACAAATCTATAGAAAGACTCAGTTTTTAATGTTTCTTCAGAACAAACTGAGGTCAGTGTTTGTGACTTAATTACAAAGTGACTTTTGAACCAAGTTTAAATGAACTCATGGTTTAAGAAATCAAAGGTTCATCATCGGTTTGAGGTTGATAATATTTTGTGTCAGTTAAAGGTAAACTTTATTAATCCTCGTAGGACAATTCAAACTCTGCATTTGACCCAGATGCTGCTGAGGCTTACGTCAGGAGCAGTGGTGGAGAATTTATAAAACTAAAAACTACAAACCCTTATTCCCCAAAAACTAGGGCTGGGACTCGATTAAAAAAAAAATCTAATTAATTAGAGGCTTTGTAATTAATTAATCACATTTTAATCACATATAAATATTTGACCTGAGAACAGTGAGAAGTAATTTTTTTTTCACATGGATTTTTAGTAAACCATTAAATAATGATGAATACATTAAGTCAGACCTCCTTTTGGAAAGTCTGACCACTCCTCTGTTCTCCTTCTTCCTTCGTATACTCAGAGGAGCAGGGAACATAAACCAACCTCTCGCACTGTGCAGTGTTGGTCTGAGGAGGCTAGCATGAAGCTACAAGGTTGTTTTGATGCTACGGACTGGTCTGTGTTTCAGTCAGAGGACGTCAATGAATTCTGTGACGCTGTGTCTGGATACATACGCTTCTGTATTGACTGTTGTGTCCCACAGAAGGTCATTAAAGAACATTTTAGTCAAAATGTTCTTTTTCACTTGGATGAACGCGGAAGTGAAACTGAAACTTCATGAGCGTGCGTTGGCGTTTCAATCAAATGATACAGTTGCTTATAAGCTATCCTGTTACTCATTGAAACGTTCTATTAACACTAGCAAACCCATGGAGGTGCCATTTGGCACTTCTACCTAAAAAGCCCACCACGGTGCCAAATGACTCCAAGGATTTTAGCTAACAAACTAAATCACCTGTGAACGGCCAACTTTGTTATGTAAATAAGACCATTATCACAGGCTGAGCTGAAGTTGCTCAACCACTTTACTTTGTCTTCTTCGGGAGAGGGAGGATCTGAGTTAAAATGAGTTAAATCTAGTGTCATGCTGACTTTAGTTAAAAAATAATAATGAAAATAATAAAGTGAATTGAAAGAAAACAAACGAGCAACGTCATTCAATGTATACATTTACATTGTTTACAAAATATATATGCTACTTACAGTTTTTCTCAGTGTCTTTGGTGCATTTATCACATAATTCTTCACATTTGCACGACAGTTAGTGCATTTATCAGAACAATTAGTACAAACTGCAAAACCTTGGGGATAACCTGCTAAAGTGCATCACCTTCTCAAAATGAAAAGTTTATTCCTCAAAAGCAAGTCTTCATGTCGAGGAAACTGTCTGTCTCAAAATAATAAGTCTTAACAACATGGAGTATGAACAACACAGTCAAATGACTTTGTCACGTTTTCATTGTGACACTTTACTCTCTGTGTTTTCAAAGCAAAAAATCTGATCTTGGTGAGCACTGTACAGCTGAAAACTACAGTAAAGTTACACACAACTGTATTTAGTGAGAGTAAAAGAACATTTATACTGTATGTACTGTATGTGTGTGTGTGTTTGTGCATGTATGTATTTACTGTGTGTGTGTGTGTTTGTGCATGTATGTATTTACTGTGTGTGTGTGTTTGTGCATGTATGTGTTTACTGTGTGTGTGTGTGTTTGTGCATGTATGTATTTACTGTGTGTGTGTGTGTGTTTGTGCATGTATGTATTTACTGTGTGTGTGTGTGTTTGTGCATGTATGTATTTACTGTGTGTGTGTGTGTGTTTGTGCATGTATGTATTTACTGTGTGTGTGTGTGTGTTTGTGCATGTATGTGTTTACTGTGTGTGTGTGTGTTTGTGCATGTATGTATTTACTGTGTGTGTGTGTTTGTGCATGTATGTATTTACTGTGTGTGTGTGTGTTTGTGCATGTATGTATTTACTGTGTGTGTGTGTGTTTGTGCATGTATGTATTTACTGTGTGTGTGTGTGTTTGTGCATGTATGTATTTACTGTGTGTGTGTGTTTGTGCATGTATGTGTTTACTGTGTGTGTGTGTGTTTGTGCATGTATGTATTTACTGTGTGTGTGTGTTTGTGCATGTATGTATTTACTGTGTGTGTGTGTTTGTGCATGTATGTGTTTACTGTGTGTGTGTGTTTGTGCATGTATGTATTTACTGTGTGTGTGTGTGTTTGTGCATGTATGTGTTTCGATGTATGTCTGTGTACTGTATGTCTTTCACATATTTACTGCATATGCTCTTTGCAATTCTACAGCATTGTGCAACAGAAATACAGTCACATACATAGAGCAAACATACAGAATATCATTATGGTAGAACTGTGACAAATGTAAACAATAAAACACACACCGCGTCATGAGTGAAGCTGAAATTCGAAATTAGGAAAGATTTTCTGGATATAAAAAGATAAAGTAATGTATGAAATTAGTTTGACAGATTTTGGTTTTGAACAGTTTTGTATGTGATGACCAAAGCGATGAAATGAGGACTACTGGTTTTACAGAAACTATTCAGTCGTGAAAAGTATGTTTCATTCTGATTGACAGGACAGAAGCAAATGATAATGTTATAAAACAGCAGAGAACTGTATGAAAGTAACTGATACATGTTCAAAAGCATTTGTAAAGTGTTCAAAGGAGAAACTGCCGCGATGATGTCACACACGACTCAATGTTGTGGAGGTTCTACCGTAATTATTTTTTGTATGTTTTTCTACGTAAATACTGTATGTGTACTATTTTTGTTGCAGAATGCTGTAGAATTGCAAAGAGCATAAGCAGTAAATATGTGAACATACAGTACATACATATGTATCACTAAATACAGTCACAATGAAAACATGACTAAATCATTTGACTGTTGTTCATAAACACTGATGTCAGGACTTATTCTTTTGAGACACAGACAGTTTCATTGACATGAAGACTTTCTTTTGAGGAATTAAGTTCATTTTGAGAAAGTGACTTTTTAGCAGGTTATCCATGAGGTTTTGCAGTTTGCACTCATTGTTCTGAGAAATGCACTAACTGTTGTTAAAATGTGAAGAATTATGTGAAAAATGCACCAAAGACACTGAGAAAAACTGATTACAAAATATATACTGTGCATTCTCAGGGGACACAGCACTGCCATGGCATCTCTTCTGCTTTGTCCACATGTGTATCTGTGGTCTCACAGACTACTGTAGTACTCAGTTCGCAGCTCTCCCTCCCCCGCACAAATAAACAAAGCCCACCCCAGCCCCCTGCTGTTATAAGTCATTACCTACATTTGCAAATCAATACATGCAAATGTTAGCAGCCAACCTAGCAAGTTAGCTCCCTCTCCTCAAAACAGGGGCCAATTTCGGTTGGGTTTTCTAGTGTTAAATCTGCAAAGCGCAGTTACGGGGACAGGTTAAAGAGTTATTTTGAGGAAGATGTCCCTCGGCGCATGTGGAACGGTATTAAAGCCATCACATCGTGGAAACCTAGCGCTGGGAAAATCGCATCTGTCGGCCAAGCTCTGCCAAACGAGCTGAACACGTTCTACTGTCGCTTTGAATCCGCTGATGCCTGTCCTACTGTATTCCCTGAGTGTTTCAATCAAGGTACCTTCACCGTGACACAGGAGGAAGTCAGGCGTGTCATGTCCAGGACCACAGTCCGGAAAGCCCCAGGCCCGGACGGCATCCCTCCTCGTGTCCTGAAACTGTGCTCTGAGCAACTTGCCCCTGTGCTAACAGACATTTTCAACCTGTCGCTAAGGAACTGTACTGTGCCGAACTGCTTTAAAGAGTCGACCATCATTCCAGTTCCTAAGAAAACTCCTGTGACATGCCTGAATGACTATCGTCCTGTGGCCCTCACGTCTGTTCTTATGAAAACTTTTGAGCGGCTTGTGCTGGACTTCATTAAGAGCCAGATCCCTGTGAGTGTTGACCCGCTCCAGTTTGCTTACAGACAGAACAGGAGTGTGGAGGATGCCATCTCCTTTGCTCTGAACTCTGTCTACAGTCACTTAGACACTAGTAAATCTGTGACCAGAATGCTTTTCATCGATTATAGCTCTGCTTTTAACTGCCTTGTCCCAGGTAAACTGATTGAAAAGCTCATGTCTCTCGGTTTAAGTGTTGCCATGTGTAAATGGATTTTTATCTTTTTAACTGACAGATCTCAGAGAGTGAAAATCAATGACTGTTTTTCTGATGTTGTTTCTGTGAGCACTGGTTCTCCTCAGGGATGTATTTTGAGTCCTTTGCTTTTTACTTTGTACACTCACGATTGTGTGTCCTCCTCTGACTCAAACTTGATCATCAAATATGCTGATGACACCACCATCATCGGTCTCATCAGTGACAATGATGAATCCTCTTATAGAGCAGAGATACAAAATGTGGTTCAGTGGAGTCAAACTAACAACCTCCAGTTGAACGCATCCAAAACATGTGAACTGGTCTACGACTTCAGTCGCAATAGTTCTCATTTGCCTGTCGTAATCGACAACTCCCAGGTGCAGATCGTAGAGGAGTGCAAGTTTCTGGGTTTAACTCTGTCTAACCTGAAATGGGTTAAAAACACTGACCGAGTCGTTAAGAAAGCTCGTCAGCGTCTCTACTTTCTGCGTAAACTTAGAGAATTTACCACTAACTCTAAGATTGTGCTTAACTTTTATCGCTGCACCATTGAGAGTTTACTTGTTGGTTCTGTGTCTGTGTGGTTTGGAAACATTACAGATAAAGAAAAGAGAGCTTTAAACAAGGTGCTCCGCTCTGCAAAGAGGACCGTGGGCTGTGAGCTTCCTGTCTGGAGGATTGTTAATGACTCTTCTGGCCACCCTGGGAAAGCCATGTTCCAGCTTCTTCCCTCTGACAGAAGATATCGCTCTCTGAGATGCAGGACATCTCGTTACGCTAACAGTTTTTATCCACAAGCTGTTATCAGTGTGAACAGAGCACTTTAATGATTTGCACTTGTTTTGAAACTGTTTTAGTCGATCGATTTCACAGTGACATTTGTTTTACTGTTTTATTTGTTTTATTTCTGTCTTTTAATGTTGTTTTATGTCTGTATTTGTCTGTGCACACTGGAGACTTTTGCTAATGTATTCCAATGTGGTTTTACTGCAAATGGCAAATAAACTGAATCTGAATCTGAAGTTTAAGCAACACAAATATTGTTTATTTTTGTTCAAGTCCAACAGACCAGTGCAAGTTTTGCCTTTAAGTGCAATACCATATTTAGAAATATACTTCCCATCCACAGGGCCTGGCTTTGTCTGGCTTTGTCTGGCTTTGTCTGGCTTTGTCTGGCTTTGTCTGGCTTTGTCTGGCTTTGTCTGGCTTTGTCTGGCTTTGTCTGGCTTTGTCTGGCTTTGTCTGGCTTTGTCTGGCTTTGTCTGGCTTTGTCTGGCTTTGTCTGGCTTTGTCTGGCTTTGTCTGGCTTAGTCTGGCTTAGTCTGGTTTAGTCTGGCTTAGTCTGTTCTAGTCTGTTCTAGTCTGTTCTAGTCTGTTCTAGTCTGGTTTGGTCTGGCTTGGTCTGTTCTAGTCTGGCTTGGTCTGGCTTGGTCTGTTCTAGTCTGGTTTAGTCTGTTTTAGTCTGTTTTAGTCTGGTATAGTCTGGTTTAGTCTGGTTTAGACTGGTTTAGTCTGGTTTAGACTGGTTTAGTCTGGTTTAGACTGGTTTAGTCTGGTTTAATCTGGTTTAATCTGGTTTAGACTGGTTTAGTCTGGTTTGGTCTGGTTTAGTCTGGTTCAGTCTGGTTTAGTCTTGTTTAGAATGGTTTAGTCTGGTTTAGACTGGTTTAGTCTGTTTAGACTGGTTTAGTCTGGTTTAGACTGGTTTAGTCTGGTTTAATCTGGTTTGGACTGGTTTAGTCTGGTTTAGTCTGGTTCAGTCTGGTTCAGTCTGGTTTAGACTGGTTTACTCTGGTTTAGACTGGTTTAGACTGGTTTAGACTGGTTTAGTCTGATTTAGTCTTGTTTAGTCTAGTTTAAACAACAGTGCAGAAGCATTCAGCAGACACTCGGCTTTCAACCGCTGGCTGTCTGGCTGGTGCCCTCGAAGTGGTGTTGTTCATGTTGACAATTGGAGTGCCTTTTGGGGAAAGCCCGGTCTCATCCGCTCGGATGATATCCACCCAACGTTGGCGGGTACATCCCTTTTGGCTAAGAATTTGGCCCTGGCTCTAAACTGTTCTGTCCGGCTCAAATGACGGTGCAGAACTGAGGCCCGGGTGCAGAGCTGCTCTGCCACAACCTCTGAGCCCCCATCTGTTCAGTTACTAGCCTCAGAAGCTAGTCAGATTGAAACTGTGTGTGCATGTGTGTGTGTGCCTGTGTGTGCTCAGTTACTAGCCTCAGAACCTAGTCAGATTGAAACTGTGTGTGTTCCTCGCTTGAAGTCTAAAGCACTATATGCGAGGAAATCTGACCTGGGTGTCAGACACAGTAACTTAATAAAAGTTCAGACAGACAGAAATAGTTCTAACAGTAGGGTTGTTAAATGTGGTTTAATGAACGTCAGATCAATCTCGTCTAAATCGCTTCTCATAAACAAACTTATTATAGACAAGGGCTTGGATTTGTTTGCGCTCTCGGAGACTTGGCTCCAACAGGACGACTACGTTAGATTGAATGAGTGCACTCCTCCGACGCATGTTAAGTACCAGAAAGCGAGAACTACAGGTCGCGGCGGTGGTGTTGCGATTAAATCACACTCCAACTTGGTTCTTAGTCCCAAAACCAACAATGCTTTTCACTCGTTTGAAAACGTAACACTTTCAATCACCTGTCCTGGGTGGAGAAAACAAAAAGCGGTGCTATTTATAGTTTTATACCGACCTCCTGGTCCTTACAGCGAGTTCCTAACAGAATTCTCTGACTTCATTTCAAACCTAGTTTTGGAATGGGAAAACATAGTTATAACTGGAGACTTCAATATACATGTGGACGACAGCACTGACAGCTTAAACAAAGCTTTCAGCGCCGTACTAGATGGTGTTGGTTTTACTCAGAATGTTGAGGAACCTACTTCCATTCATAACCACACCTTGGACCTTGTCCTGACCTACGGCTGTGATGTCTCCAATGTTGACATCCAGCGTCAAAGCTCGTTGCTGTCTGACCATTTCTTGATCACGTTTGATCTCGATTTGGAGGACTTTCCTGACCCGCAAGATAAAACCATAATGAAAAGAACCTTAAATGATAAATCTATCACAAGGTTCAAAGAACTAATACAGCCTATGTTGAATACTGCTGCAGGTGAACCTGTTCACAGCTGCTGCAGTATGGAGCTATTATTGTTTCAATAATATTTGTGTGTGCGTAAAAAGATTTGTGCGTGCGTAACTAGATTTGTGCGTGCGTAACCAGATTTGTGTGTGCGTAACCAGATTTGTGCGTGCGTAACCAGATTTGTGTGTGTGTAAAAGAAATATTTGTGCGTGTGTAAATAGATTTGTATGTACGTATCAAGATTTGTGTGTGCGTAAAAAGATTTGTGTGTGCGTAGAAAGATTTGTGTGTGTGTAAAGAAAAAAAAAGTACGTTTTACACACAAGTTTTTTTTTTACACACGAATCTTTTGACGCAGTCCTGCCTTCGCAGATTCGCAAGTGTAACTTGGACTGTGTGCGTGCGTAAACAGATTTGTGTGTGTGTAATTTGTCATTTGTATCTGTAACAGAACAATCTGTGTGTAAATAACCGCGTTGTACAAAGAGAAGAACGGGAAAAAGCCTAAGTGCTACGCACAGGCTCTGTTTTACACACGAATCTCTTTTTGACACACCTCTGCCGCCAAGCGTGTGTCAAAAAGATTTGTAAGTGTAATGTGGTTGTTCTAGCAGTACACCAGCAGATGGTGCTGTTGTAGCTGGTTATTACCTACACGCAAGCAAACCAACAAGTGTAGATAGAGAAAACCGAAGGATTTAAGAAGAAGAAAAGTTCAGGATGACAAGGAACACTAAAATTCCCACAAAATCCGACCTTTATGAAAGCTGTAGGTTATCTGTCAGCTGTTTTAGTTTACTTTGAGTTCTATGGGGAAAATTTCTGTGTAGCCAACGTGAATTTAGTCTGCAGTACGTGAGAATCCTTCAGCTCCAAGCTAGTAACACCCTATCCAGTTATTATAATAGATCCATGTATCATACAGTGGTGTGAATGACAGGATTTTGAAAATAGGAAAAAAATATCATAAACAGCTGCGGTAGTGTGTCTTGTCAAGGCAGTAGGTTTTGGTTTGCTTGCGTGTAGGTAATAACCAGCTACAACAGCACCATCTGCTGGTGTACTGCTAGAACAACCACATTACACTTGCAAATCTTTTTGACACACGCTTGGCGGCAGAGGTGTGTCAAAAAGAGATTCGTGTGTAAAACAGAGCCTGTGCGTAGCACTTAGGCTTTTTTCGTTCTTCTCTTTGTACAACGCGGTTATTTACACACAGATTGTTCTGCTACAGATACAAATGACAAATTACACACACACAAATCTGTTTACGCACGCACACAGTCCAAGTTACACTTGCGAATCTGCGAAGGCAGGACTGCGTCAAAAGATTCGTGTGTAAAAAAAAAAACTTGTGTGTAAAACGTACTTTTTTTTTTCTTTACACACACACAAATCTTTCTACGCACACACAAATCTTTTTACGCACACACAAATCTTTTTACGCACACACAAATCTTGATACGTACATACAAATCTATTTACACACGCACAAATATTTCTTTTACACACACACAAATCTGGTTACGCACGCACAAATCTGGTTACGCACACACAAATCTGGGTACGCACACACAAATCTGGTTACGCACGCACAAATCTTTTTACGCACACACAAATATTATTGAAACAATAATAGCTCCATACTGCAGTCCCTCAGTCATTGACCAAACGGTGGACAACACTATGGAGTCTTTAAAATCTGCATTAAATGCAGCAGCTCCTTTAAAACAGAAAACTATTAGGATAGCATCGTCGCCCTGGTACAGTGTTCAACTCCACACTTTAAAACAGGACGTCAGAAAATTGGAGAGGCTATATCGCCACTCCCACTCGAAGCCTGTCCACAGGGAGTGGAAAGCAGGTCTCCGAAACTACAAGAATGCCCTTCGCAGGGCTCGAAATCAATACTATTCAACTTTAATAGAAGCGAATAAAAATAACAGTAGATTTTTGTTTAGCACCGTCGCTAAACTCACAAACTGCCATAGCGCAATCGAGCCTAAAATTCCAAGCTCACTGAGCAGTGTCGACTTTCTCCACTTCTTTAATAATAAAATTACATCCATCCGTGACAAACTGGAGGAGGTTGCTCCTGCTGTTGGTAGCGGACAAGCTGAAGCGGCATATGTGACTTCCCACTTAGACTCTTCAGTGGGCCTCGATAAATTCATGGCTGTGAGCCAAGCAGAGGTGATCTCTGTGGTCACATCCTCAAAAGCCTCAACTTGCATGTTAGACGCAGTCCCGACATGGCTCTTCAAAGACATACTTCCTTTGATAATTGAGCCTATCGTAAATATAATAAACGCATCCATACAATGTGGCTATGTCCCACAAGCTTTTAAAACCGCTGTAATCAAACCCCTTCTGAAGAAAACAAACCTGGACCCAGAAATACTTACAAACTACAGACCGATCTCAAACCTCACTTTCATATCTAAAATCCTGGAAAAAATTTTCTGTCATGGCTTATTTACAGCTTAAAATCATATAAAAAAAACTCTAAAAGAGAACAGAAACATACATTTTCTATGTAACTAAACTGTTTTTTAAACGCCACTTGTAAACAAATAATGTTCCTGTTAGTAAATGAAAGTACTAATTTATATTAAATAATATCATACTCCCAAATTAAATAATCTATATTTTTAACCTGCTCATGTCAGTAAACTGTTTGTTGAAGACCTTTTTCTAAACAGTTTTACATTACTATATACTGATTTATAATGTATAGGTTTAATGTACTAGCAAATGACATTTACTTTACAAAAGTCTATTTTCATATATTTATTTTGAACAAAAGTTTTTAACTACATTTGAATCATATTACTTTATCTTAGCTTTTATCAAAAAGGGGAGACATCACTGATCAGTAGATCTGGTTTTAGCACACTTTTAAACAATACATTTTAACATTAAGTAATGAATTTGGGAACATAATTGCTAACTGCATTTTCTAAACATGATCAGGTTTTAACTCTGTTTTAACTTAATATTTTTAACATAGGACAAGTATTCTCAATTAGTTGTGAACTGAATATTAAAATAACGAAATCAGACTAGTTAACCCTGATTTGTTCCTGGAGTTTGTTTTGTTTTTCCTAAACACAGTACAACATTTATAAACAATCAAAACAAAGTAACTGTTAAAGAATCCGTGTTTCCGCTCCTCCAAAGGGCTCTTGAACGCATCATAAAACTCTGCATAAGTTCTGACATTCAATGATCGCGAGTGAGGACGGTGCTTACCGGCTTCTTTCATGGGGTTGTAGAAGGGTTTGTTTTGCGCAGTATTTGTTGCTTCTACTTACGTGGATCGTGCGCTGCGATCCCTGCTTGTCCTGCTTGAACTCACTCTGAAGTGTGTGTGTCCGTCTTTTTTAACACACCGGGTGGGTGCGGATTGCGCAGGTGAATAGTTCCACTCGCCAATTCCCTCCGGTGAGGAGGGGGAGTGGCAGTACGCCAGCACAATCCTCTCAATTTGATAAAACATTAAATTGCTCAAAAAAATTATAATAGTAGGCTGAAAAAAAGAACATAAAGGTGCCTTGCACCCAATTGTTTTGAAAGATGTGTTTGATTTTAAAAAACATTTTAGTGCAAGTAGATGTGAACCAAGAGTGAGGAGTGTATCTCGATACAACAGTAAAGTACTGGACAGTCTGCACTCAGAGGGCGTTGGTGCGCCCGCGCGATCTCAGACATGTCACTGTTTGTTCAGTGAGGTTGAGGGACGCAGTTAGAAACTTACAGCGGAGGTGGGCAATGTTAGGCGGGCCAACTGAAATGGTCCGGCGGGCCAACTTTGGCCCGCGGGCCCCACTTTGGGTGCCCCTGGGCTAGAATGTGATATAGGTCTTAGAGGAACAGCCCTTGGCTGGTTTAAATCCTATTTATCAGATCGGTATCACTTCATCAACGTAAATCAGAACTCGTCGCCTTATTCTGGAGTAGAATTCGGTCTGCCGCAGGGTTCGGTACTCGGACTGATTCTTTTTACTCTCTACATGCTGCCGTTAGGAAACATTATTAAAAAGCCATCCATCCATCCATCCATTTTCTACCCTTTAATCCATTTCTGGGTCAGGGGGGTGGCAGTCAGAGATGCCACCCAAGTCTCATGGCACCAGCCCCTCACTGACCCTCTGCAGGTGGTGAGTCCACAGGAGGACGGCTGCTCTCTGAGTGTGAGCATAGCCTTGATCTTTCAGTGGGGGCTTTGGGCAAAGTGGGGTTAAGTGTCTTGCCCAAGGACACAACGACAGCAGTCATCAGTGGGAGTCGGTGGAGAAGGTGTAGAGGTGGGAATTGAACCCACGACCTTCAGGCCTGAAGGGCAATGCTCTACCAACTGAGCTATTATTATTAAAAAGCATGGAATTAATTTCCACTGCTGCAGATGACACACAGCTTTATCTGTCGATGAAGTCAAATCAGACGGATCAGCTAGAAAAGCTCAGTGCTGCATAAAGGACCTTAAAATGTGGATGACTCTTAACTTCCTACTTCTCAACCCGGAGAAGACAGAAGTGATCCTACTCGGTCCGAAGCACCTGCGTGACTCCTCACTAACCAGATAATCACTCTGATAATGTCAGTATTATACCCAGTAACACTGTGAGGAATCTTGGAGTAATTTTTGACCAAGAACTCTCCTTCAAGGCTTATATAAGCCAAGCAACTAAAACGGCGTACTTCCACTTACGGAACATCGCTAAAATGAGGAATTTCCTTCCTAAAAGTCCATCCATCCATCCATTTTCTACCCTTTAATCCATTTCTGGGTCAGGGGGGTGGCAATCAGAGATGCCACCCAAATCTCATAGCACCAGCCCCTCACTGACCCTCTGCAGGTGGTGAGTCCACAGGAGCTGAGATCTTCCAGCAGGGGCTTTGGGCAAAGTGGGGTTAAGTGTCTTGCCCAAGGACACAACAACAGCAGCCATCAGTGGGAGTCGGTGGAGAAGGTGTAGAGGTGGGAATTGAACCCACGACCTTCTGGCCTTGAGGCCAATGCTCTACCAACTGAGCTACTGTCGCCCCATCCTTCCTAAAAGTGACGCGGAAAAACTTATTCACGCGTTTGTCACCTCAAGACTCGACTACTGTAACGCTTTATTGGCAGCGTGCCCTAAAGCCTCTTTGAAGAGCTTCCAGCTCGTTCAGAATACAGCAGCTAGGATCTTAACAGGTACCAAAAGGAGGGAGCACATAACTCCGGTGTTAAAATCCCTCCACTGGCTTCCTGTGGAGTACAGAATAAAGTTTAAAATCCTTCTCTTAACATATAAAGCCATAAATGGCTTGGCTCCTTCTTATCTCCAAAACACGTTAGTGTCGTATCAACCAAGTCGAGCGTTGCGCTCACAAAACGCCAGACGTCGGGTGGTTCCTAAGGTCTCAAAAATCACTGTTGGTGGCAGAGCATTTAGCTCCAAGCTCCTTTACTGTGGAATCAGCTTCATTTATGTTAAGGAAGCAGATACGGTCTCCACATTCAAGGCCAGGCTTAAAGCACTCTACTTTAATTTAGCATATAATTAGGTAATATATAATATATGGTGTATATATTATATATATATGCTGTATTATGTTAGATATTATGTTATATATTATACAATATATGTATTATGTTTTGTATTGTGTTATGTTGTATATTATGTTATATATTATGCTATGTTGTGTATTACATATGATATATATGGTATGTATGGTATATGTGATGTATATGATATATAATATATAATTAGGTTTGCCTGGATCGGTTTGGCACACCTGGTGTGCAATCCATGAATCTTGGTGCTGTGACCTAGACTAGCCTAGTCGTGACTGCTGCTGTCTCGCCTCCTTTCAGATACGCTCTCTTTATTCAAGGCTAGGTTTAAAACAGTCCTCTTTAGTTTAGCATATGGCTAGGAAGGTAAGACTCAGGGAAGGCTAAACTCCTCAGACTGTCAGTCAAGCTGCATAGGGAGCCCCCTGCTGGAGAAGTATGGTAACTTGAGCACTATCCTCTCCTCCTTCCTACTTTATCTGTTTAGCATTTTTAGGATTTTGACTGTAGTTTGTTCATTGCTATTCACCCGTTGTCCCATTGTCTGTTTCATGGTATATGACGGGATCTCTGAGCCTGGCCTCCTCCATCTACACCTGCGGACTGCCCCGCCCGACCCGCCTGGGAGTGCTTCAGTCCTGCACCGGACCTGTCCACGTTCAGCGGCCACTGGTCCACGTTCTGTAGCTAGCTTAGGTCCTGGATCATTAGCCTGTCTGTCCGGAGGAGCGGATCCCTTTCTCAAATGGGTCTCCCTCCCTGTGGGTTTCCCTAGTTCTCCCCAAGGTTTCTCACTTTTTCCCACTGGGTTTTTTAAGAGTTTTTCCTTGTCGATGCAGGAGGGTCTTGTTGGACAGTTAGTGTCCAACAGAAAGGATTGGTGATGATCAGGACACTTTAGCATTCTACAACATGTATGGACATTTTCTTCTGTGTGTGCTTTATATTCTTCATGTGTTTTAACTGTTGATTCTCTGACCTGTGTTGGTGATTTCAATGGTTTTGTTAAGTCCTCTGAGATGACTTAGGTTGTGACCTAGGGCTATACAAGAATAAATTGTATTGTATTGTATTGTATTGTTTATTCTGGTTTAGTCTACTTTAGTCTGGTTTAGTCTGGTTTAGACTGGTTTAGACTGGTTTAGACTGGTTTAGTCTGGTTTAGTCTGGTTTAGTCTGGTTTAGTCTGGTTTAGTCTGGTTTAGACTGGTTTAGTCTGGTTTAGTCTGGTTTAGACTGGTTTAGTCTGGTTTAGTCTGGTTAAGTCTGGTTAAGTCTGGTTTAGTCTGGTTTAGACTGGTTTAGACTGGTTTAGTCTGGTTTAGTATGGTGTAGTCTGGTTTAGTCTGGTTTAGTCTGCAGTGAGCACATGGGTCCTTCAGCTCCAAGCTGTAATACCCAGTTATTATAATAGATCCATGGTTCATGTTCACTGTGGCTGTGTCCAAAACGCTAGGCATCGGGCCGCGTAGGGTGGATATGTAGGCATCGAGGGAAGACCGCGTAGCCACAGGCGAGGTAGGAGGCAAGACGTGATGTGGATTTGGACAGCAGCTGCCTTCTGCCTTCGTCACGTGACTACACAACTCAGAGCGAAGCGGAAGGACACGGCGGCCATGATGGACGGTAAAAAGTTCTAAATACGCTTTAATTAGGACATAAAAGTTAATTCTAATATCATTTGAGGCGAGAAATATCCCCCTTTATTGTCATATCAGAAGTCTGTTTGGAGATAAATTCGAAAATTTTCGGACTTTACCTCCAGCCTGAAGCTCCGGTGCTATAAGCTAACAGCCCAGTTAGCTGCAGTGCTGAAGCCCAGAACAGGCTGTCTAAACACGGGTTCAGGTAATGAGAGCCCCCTGGATGTTTACAATCGTATTCTGAAAAAACAGAGGATGCTTTTGTTGTTACACTTTCTCTGTTATAACAATTGTATTGGCAGTAATCATTAGTTTTTACAAAGTTATATTTTATGTAAACAATGCACATATATGCAATAAATGATTATTAGATATGGATTATATATTTGCTATGGCCCTCGTTTGTGCATCACTTAAAAGTAATTTTATCAGACCTAAATGTATTAACGTGTGTTTGCTGATGAGAGAGAAACATCCATTTATCTATAATAACAACTGACACATCCATTTATCTATAATAACAACTGACACATCCATGGATCTATAATAATAACTGGAACATCCATGGATCTATAATAATAACTGACACATCCATGGATCTATAATAATAACTGACACATCCATTTATCTATAATAATAATAACTGGAACATCCATGGATCTATAATAATAACTGACACATCCATGGATCTATAATAATAACTGACACATCCATGGATCTATAATAATAACTGACACATCCATGGAAACATTAACAGACATCTGTAAAATGGAGTTGAACACAGATGTTTGACACTGCTCTTATTCACTTTTATGTCTCTTGAAAAGCAAACAGACCGTTACTAATCACATTTGAGTTTAATGTATTCAAGTATAAGTATAAGTATAAGTACTGCTGACAAATATGTAGTTGTGTAAATAATACCTCACTTTGATGACTCTTTACATTTCACACAAACAACAAAATCATAATAAAAACAACAAGTTTGATTTTAGTTTTCTTTATTTCCAGGTTCCTCTGAAGTGCTGTCGATGAGACCTGTGTCAGAGGCAGACGCCCAGGACTCTGCTGCTGCTCCTGCTGCTGCTCCTGCTGCTGTTGTTACTCCTCCTGTTGCTCCTTGTGCTGCTGCTGTTACTCCTCCTGTTGCTCCTTCTGCTGCAGCTGTTACTCCTCCTGTTGCTCCTTCTGCTGCTGTTACTCCTCCTGTTGCTCCCTCTGCTGCTGTTACTCCTCCTGTTGCTCCTCCTGTTGCTCCTTCTGCTGCTGTTACTCCTCCTGTTGCTCCTTCTGCTGCTGTTACTCCTCATGTTGCTCCTGCTGCTGTTACTCCTCCTGCTGCTGCTGTTACTCCTCCTGTTGCTCCCTCTGCTGCTGCTGTTACTCCTCCTGTTGCTCCTTCTGCTGCTGCTGTTACTCCTCCTGTTGCTCCTTCTGCTGCTGCTGTTACTCCTCCTGTTGCTCCTTCTGCTGCTGCTGTTACTCCTCCTGTTGCTCCTTCTGCTGCAGCTGTTACTCCTCCTGTTGCTCCTTCTGCTGCTGTTACTCCTCCTGTTGCTCCCTCTGCTGCTGCTGTTACTCCTCCTGTTGCTCCTCCTGTTGCTCCTTCTGCTGCTGCTCCTTCTGCTACATGTCTTCAGAGATGCAGAGCCCACTGTTCTAACTATTCATGACTGATGATTAAAGGAAGATATTATATACAAGTTTGTTGTAGTTCATAATGTTTTCAGCAGTGAAGCAGGAGGTGATGGAGGACGTGAAGCTGGAGAAATCATGACCTTAATTTCACCACAAGTCTCTGAAAAAGAAGAACACAAACATCATGCATTAAAACACAGCCCACATTTAGGATTCTTTTTACACTTCATATTCAATTAATACTATTTATTTGGGGCTTTGCAAAAAACTGGTTAAAAATAAAATACAGAAATCCTTACAGTATTTAATATTAGAGATACAAGCTTCACAGCAGGGGAAACAGAAGAATGATATGATAGAAATATACACAAATAATCAAGTTAGAAGCATGGCTAACCACTTTAAACCTGTGTTTGTGGAAGTGGGACGTTGTCCTCTGCAAATGTCTTATTAATGACAAACGAAACCTCTGTATAATGTGTGTTTACTATTTATTAGACTATTGTATGAAAAGGGCTTTATAATTATTCTTGGCCTATTCTATAATTTATTATGTCTAATATATACAGTTTTCCCAGTCTCAGTATGGGATTAAAAACGATATGCACAATCTATTTTATATGAATACAGAAAACATGTGTTAGCATACTATAGCTGCTGTGCTGCAGAGTGATTTTCCATGAAAACGTGACTATTTCCTCAGTGTAGCTTTAATATTTAATCAGTGGGTTTGTTTCTCCCTAAAAGATAAAACACAACATGATTTTTCTCGTTCAAAAACCGAATCTGAATGAACTAGCCTTGTAGCATTAGCTTTTCGGGACTGAGCTTATTCACAGCAGATAACAAGGTTAAATACATACATCTGTGGCAGATCTAATTTATGTCTGTGTTTTATCATAACAGTCGTGTTCATAACTCAACAGTAAAGTATAGCAGTACTTACTATAGACACAACTTCACAGTAAAGTATAGCAGTGCTTACCATAATGTTAGCTCCAGCAGGTCGAAGCTGAGTGTGTTGTTTACATGTTAATGCCAAACGGAGTTCTGCGCATGCGCGGCCGTGACTTGGCAAAAAGAAGGTAACGAAGCATACATCAGATGCATCCTTCATATCTGCTCCAAAAGTGGCCGTTTCCATAGAGACGAAGTCACGATGCCTACGCTTGGCGAGCTCGCCAAGTGGTTTTGGACACCCCTGCAATAGCCGTCGCTTGAGGAAGTGACGTCACGAGCCTACATATCCACCCTACGCGGCCCGATCAAGCCCCGGCGATCCAAGATGGCGCCCTATTCAAATGAATGGTTGTGCACAGTGGCGCTTTGTGACGGCATGGGGGCTGAAAGATTAGCGGAAGTTGCCTGAAACTCGCAAAGATCTTTGGGAAACTCGCCTGTATTTGGGCATCGTCTGGTCCTCCCGGTTCTGTGCAGTGGATGATCTCCCATAATGCGTTGCGCCAAACACGCGTGTGTGGGTCTCACACCGGGTCTCACGCACGTGCACAGAGGGGCTCGGCCGCGCTCTGACCAATCAGAGCAGTTCATCAGAGCGGGAGTTAGAGCGAGAGCCAGAGGAGCAGAGTTTGTGGCACTAAAGTGTGGATTTAAACAAAACCGAAGGATTTAAGAAGAAAAAAAGTTCAGGATGACAAGGGACACTAAAATCCCCACAAAATCCGATCTTTATTAAAGCTGTAGGTTCTCTGTCAGCTGAGGTTGAGCTGTTTAAATTTCTGGGTAGCCCACGTGAATTTAGTCTGGTCTAGTCTGCAGTACCGCGAGAATCCCCTGAGCACGTGAGTTATTCAGCTACAAGCTAGTAATACCCTATCCAGTTAATATAATACATCCATGGGCCCGATGCCTAGCGTTTTGGACACAGCCTATGGTTTGTTGTCAGTTGGTGCGTCAGTATAATCATTCCGTCTGAAACTCATCCAGTGAGAAATGTTCCGCGGTGCAAAAATAAATATGATTAAAATGCGTAAAAAATGTTAACGCACAAATTTTTGTGTAATTAATTAATCTTCATTAAGTCGTTAAAGTCCCGGCCCGACCAAAAACATGAGACTTTTCTCAGCCTTAAACACAGTTGTAGCTTTGAAGTTCCATGTAAGTGGTACATAAATGTGAGAAACTATTTGAACATAATATAAACATGAGTTAAAGTAGTAGTATGTAATATGTCATCATTAAATGGCCCCAATGTTTCAAAAAGCATTATTAAATGATGCTCTTTTCGAATACATCTTTAACTGATAACAGTAGTTCAGAGATATTTGATTATCAAAATTAGTTTTACGACTCGTAAAAGTTGTTATTGTTTTCATTCTCAAGCCCTACCCTTCGCCGTTTCACTGGTAAAATAACATGTGGCACAAAACTAAAAAAGGTCTCGTTATGACTCTCAAATCATTAATGACAAAACAAAGACTAAGGATTTATATCAGGACGCCTTTGAAAAACTGAGAGCTGATAAAAGTGTTTGTGCGACGCTAAAGTTAGTGGTCTAGCTGAGAAAACATTAGTGTTTGTGCACAGGTAGTCTAGTGGTTAGGTCGCTGTGCTCTTAATCTGCAAACCTGGGTTCGATCCCGGGCAGAAGCTTTTTGAATGAAATTGCATGATATCACATTCTGACAGATTGCTCTAAAAAACGGTAAAAGACGAGGGTCAAGACGTTTTTTTGCAGATTACAGCTTAATTGTAAAAACATCATTTGAGACCACATGTACCCAATTAAAATAATGTTAGTCTCTTTTTGATGTGGGACTTATATATGTTTGTCTAAAAAATAGGGAATAAATAAAAATGAAAGGTGATATCCTCTGGAGCAGTGTCTCCCAAAGTGGGGCCTCCTGGTGGGCCGCGGGGGTACTGCAGGGGGGCCGGGAGAGGTCATTAAAAAAATGTTTTTATATAATTATTGTGTGTTAAATGATCAATATTTTGTTTGTAATATTACAATATTTGTGTTCATTATTTGACTTGAATCATCAAATTGTAATCATTTGTGTTTTACAAAGTGGGGATGGTCATCTACACGTTTGAAGCAGAGGCTCTATCCCCCAAATAAAATAACGAGAAGACCCTTTTTTAACGTTGTCTTCTTGGTTATTGTTTCGGGGCCGCGCAGATCCGTCAGATTTTTAAGGGGCCCCGGTGTTACTGACTTTGGGAATGGCTGCTCTGGAGGAAACCCTGATGTTGATACACTGAAGAAATATGTTCAAACATTCATTCTTCCCACTCCAATTTTGGACATCAATTGCTTATTTATTTTGCATAATCTATAATTACATTGCTTTTATTTTGTTTTTGTTTTTTTTATCTCAAATGTCCAAATAATAAAAATAAAAATAACATTAATTTGAAACATTTATTCAACATTAGCACGGCTCATGGCAATGTGAGAGACAAACAACTGATAAAATAATTCCCTGTGTTTGCTGCTGGATTTGGTGTGTATCTGGCAACCTGAGTCAGGGAGAGTGGGAGAGGACTACACAATACTGACTGTGACTGCAGTACCACTTTTGGCCAGATTTTTACATACTGCTCCTTTAAAGACATTCACAGTAACAGATGTTTGCGTGAATCATTTATAATCATTTAAAGTGTGTTTGCAGTTTCATATGAAACACTTTAGTGTGTAGTGTTTCTGTGCAGTGAACTGACCTGAGTGTCTCCAGTCGAAAGTCTGGACTCTGTAGAAAACCACACAGATCAGACACTGTTGAATCAGACAGTTTGTTCTGATTTAGGTCCAGGAGTGTGAGATGTGAGGGGTTGGACTCCAGAGCTGAGGCCACAGAGGAACAGCTGATCTCTGACAAACCACAGAGCTCCAGCCTGAATAAAGAAAACATGATGTAATGAGCACGAAAGAGAAATAAATAAAGAGAAAGAGAATAAAAACATGAAAAGAAAAGTGACTGAAAACAAATCTATAGAAAGACTCAGTTTTTAATGTTTTTAATGTTTCTTCAGAACAAACTGAGGTCAGTGTTTGTTACTTAATTACAAAGTGACTTTTGAAGAAATCAAAGGTTCATCATCGGTTTGAGGTTTTATTTATTTAAAAAGGACACATTTAGACTTTTTTATTATTATTTATTATTTATTTATTAGTATTTTATTATATTCATCTTTTAATTTATATTATTTTTTTCCCATAAGATTTTGGGTCAGGTAAAGATAAACTTTATTAATCCCCGTAGGATAATTCATCCTCTGCATTTGACCCAGCCTGGTCGTACCACAGCATAGTACACACAGACTCCGTTAACAGGTGGGAGGGGCTAACTCCTTTTGCAGATTGAAACCATTGGATCTGAGTTTACCGTGACGTTTGTAATGAGCCCGAGTGAGTCGTTAGCATTTAGCCTAGCTTTAGCATTTAGCCTAGCTTTAGCCATCTCCTTTGGCGCTAACGGAGCCCGTGGGGAGTAGCGCCACAATCTTTTCCAGACATTACATTTGCTAAACATTCCTCTTGCTCCGGCTTCAGTTTCTTGATAGAACCAGACCAGAATACTTTACTATCGTATTCTCCGGTGATATCAGAGGATGAATGGGCTTGTATGCTGGCTTTCCAGTGGACTCTGCCTCTCTGACCTGGAGACAACACTGTTGGAACAATATCATTAGATATTTCAAAACTCCAGCTCAGTGCAAACGCACAAATGACTTGTCGTGCTGGAGACAGTGTGGCACAGTTGTGGCAAATCATTTCCACATATTTTGGTCGTGTTGGAAATTACAAGGGTATTGGAGAGAAATTCAGATAAGCCTGAGTTCAGTGTTTGGTGTTGTCATTCCTTTTAACTTTGAGTGTTTGTATTTGGGTAAAGTTACCTTCGTGGAAAGAAGAAGTGACAGAAAGTTGCTACAAATCCTCCTTGCAGCAAGTAAAAAGATTATTACTAAGAGATGACTCCCACACGGCCCTCACTGGACGGCTGGACTGACATAGTGTTTGAGATCAATCAAATGGAAAAGTTAACCTATATTATAAACATTAAAGAGAAACATTTTATTGCATTGGCCTTAAGGCCAGAAGGTCGTGGGTTCAATTCCCACCTCTACACCTTCTCCATCGACTCCCACTGATGACTGCTGTCGTTGTGTCCTTGGGCAAGACACTTAACCCCACTTTGCCCAAAGCCCCCGCTGAAAGATCAAGGCTATGCTCACACTCAGAGAGCAGCCGTCCTCCTGTGGACTCACCACCTGCAGAGGGTCAGTGAGGGGCTGGTGCTATGAGACTTGGGTGGCATCTCTGATTGCCACCCCCCTGACCCAGAAATGGATTAAAGGGTAGAAAATGGATGGATGGATGGATTTTATTGCATTTGGAACAAATGGATAAAATACATTTCCCCAACTAGAGCAGACTTTCTGTGACTTTTCCCCATTTGTTAGAACATTTATTGTCTCCCTTTACCGCATGAACACTACTCCAGTTTTTATTTGTATTTTTCTTTACTCTTATGTTCCTTTCTTTTACCATTTTGGTAAACCTTTTATATGGGCATAATCTGTTGATAAATGGTGACATAGGACTGTACTATGAGCCCATCATTGGAAAAATGGAAATGTCCTGTATTATGATGATGAACAATGTTTCTGTGACATTTTGTTATGTCAAAATAAAATATGAATAAAAATAAATAAATTCAACTAAAACCCCTTTCTCCCCAAAAACTAGGGATGGGACTCGATTAAAAAAGGATCTAATTAATTAAAAGCTTTGTAATGAATTAATCGCAATAAATCACATTTTTTTCCCGTTTTGGTCCAGATGTATTATTTTTGGTAAAAGTGGTTCAAGTCTTGGAGCCAGTACTTTACACAGGATTTTAGAGTCACAATTTAGAAGTGAAATTGGTCTATAAGAGCTACAATCGGCTGCTGGTTTATTGGGCTTCAACAACAAAGTATGTAGGAGCCTAAATAGAGGTTTAGTTGTTTTGATTTTATTTTGATACATATCTATTTGTTTGTATTATTATTTGATTGAAATACATTATTTTTGTGATTAGATTTATGATTAATTGGCAATTGATTTAATTTGGATATTTTGCATCTAATTAGTTAGCTGTTTTGTAAGTCATTATTGCTAAGTTAATCATTGATTTATTTTGATTTAATATATATTTTTGTATTTTTTCTCAGTCCTGGCCCTAGTTAAGGTGCAGGTGTGCCAGGGGGAGTGTGGAGTGGAGCCACACAGTTTTTTGACCTCGATACTCTCTCGATATACTCTCTCCTCTAGTTATTTTCTTTTTGTACAGTATGTGTTTTTGTTTTGTGAATACTCAGTAAAAAGTTTTTTAATTGCATTTTACTGTTCCCTGGATTTATTCACTCACTTTACACACTATATGGATTATGAGAGTGTCAACTACATGGCTTCACTGTTTGGACCCTACAAAGTAATTGTGGCAATATTTAATGATGAGTGCAGGGACGCATTCTTAAAGGATTCCTGATACATATCTAGCAAGGGTTGTGCAAGTTTATCTTTAAAAGCTTTGAATATTTCCATTGGTATTGAGTCCGGTCCTGGACTTTTACCTCCCTTCATGCACAACATGGCCTTAATAATCTCCTCTTTCGTAATGCTGAGTTCTAGCTCCTCTGCACTGTTATCCTCAAGAGTGGGGAAGTTCAACTGGTCCAAAAAGTGGTTCTGTTTAGGTAAGGCACTATCAGAATATTCTGATTTATAAAGAGTTTGGTCAAAACTAGAAAACTTTTATCTTTTTGGGGTCCACTGTAATCTCATCACCCTCTACTGCAATTGAAAATCTTTCTGATTTTGTTTAATACGCCGAGCCAGAATTTTACTGGCCTTCTCACCTTGTTCGTAGTATGACTGTTTTATCCTCAGTAAACTTCTCATGGCCTTATTTACTGATAATAAATTGTATTTAGCCCTAAGTTTGTTTAATTCTGAAAAAAGGGAAGGCGATGATTTTTTATTTATCTCTTCAGTTTCTTTAATTTTTTTTCCAACTCTTCCATTTCAATTCTAGAGGATTTAAATTTAAAGGATGTATAACTTATCATCTGCCCTCTTAAGAAAGCTTTGAAGGCCTTTATTCAGTCGTAATTTCTACCATATACATTCACAAAATTCAACTGATGTGATGCTATCATTCAACAATGAGATATCTCCCAGCCTTGTCCTGCACCGTATTTATCAAATGAAAAGGTAGTGATTTGTGAATCAGTGTGATTACACCCCTGGATTGAGAGCTAAAGGAGGAATGAAACACATGACCTGGCCATCTTCTCCTCACTCTAATGATATCCTCAGCTGTCAAATGTGTTTCTTGGAGAAATACAACTTTGGCTTTTATACTTCTTATCCTGTTCATAACTTGTTTTAATTTAACCAATTTGTTTAGCCCTCGGACACGTGAAGTTCCAATAATCCAGACATCTATATTGTAATGAGCCGAGTACATGCAGTCTGCCAGAAGGATGAGGGGAAGGGTAAAAGAAAACTTGGGGGACAATAGAAAACAACTCTCCCCAAGGAAAATAAAAAAACAAACTAATAAAACAAGAAGGTGCACAACGGTTAAACAGCAGCTAGCCCATCCCAGCATCCCTAAAGAAGACTGGGTTATGGAGACGAGCTGATCCACCTCAGCCATGGAGGAGCAGCACATACCAGAGCGTCACCGAACAGGGCCCCTCCCCAGTTAAGTCAAATAAGAGTCATATTTAACATATAATAATCATTATTATTGGTTACAAAACCACCAAAATCTAACAAACAATGAGTTTGACCTCCAACTTGTTAAGTATAAAAGAAACATTATAACCACAGTATGCACAAATTAAAATGCACAAATATAGGCACATGAACAGATTAGCAGTAACGTGTGATTGCAGTTCTGGATTCAATCTTCTGACTGTCACCTTTCAAACATCGCACAAACGCACTTGCCTCATCAGAGTTATCAAATACACGTCGGTTCCCTCGGACAGTTCATAAATCACATTTTAATCACATATAAATATTTGACCTGAGAACAGAGAGAAGCGGTTTTTTCACATGGATTTTTAGTAAACATTAAATAATGATGAATACATTAAGTTTAAGCAACACAAATATTGTTTATTTTTGTTCAAGTCCAACAGACCAGTGCAAGTTTTGCCTTTAAGTGCAATACCATATTTAGAAATATACTTCCCATCCACAGGGCCAACCAACGGTCTGGTTTAGTCTGGTTTAGTCTGGTTTAGACTGGTTTAGTCTGGTTTAGTATGGTTTAGTCTGGTTTAGACTGGTTTAGTCTGGTTTAGTCTGGTTTAGTCTGGTTTAGTCTGGTTTAGTCTGGTGTAGTCTGGTGTAGTCTGGTTGAGTCTGGTTGAGTCTGGTTTAGCCTGGTTTAGTCTGGTTTAGTCTGCAGTGAGCACATGGTCCTTCAGCTCCAAGCTGTAATACCCAGTTATTATAATAGATCCATGGTTCATGTTCACTGTGGTTTGTTGTCAGTTGGTGCGTCAGTATAATCGGTCCGTCTGAAACTCATCCAGTGAGAAATGTTCCGCGGTGCAAAAATAAATATGATTAAAATGCGTCAATTTTTTTAACGCGCACATTTTTGTGTAATTAATTAATCTTAATGAACTCGTTAAAGTCCCGGCCCGACCAAAAACATGAGACTTTTCTCAGCCTTAAACACAGTTGTAGCTTTGAAGTTCCATGTAAGTGGTACATAAATGTGAGAAACTATTTGAACATAATATAAACATGAGTTAAAGACATTGACAGTAACAGATGTTTGTGTGAATCATTTATAATCATTTAAAGTGTGTTTGCAGTTTCATATGAAACACTTTAGTGTGTAGTGTTTCTGTGCAGTGAACTGACCTGAGTGTCTCCAGTCGACAGTCTGGACTCTGTAGAAAACCACACAGATCAGACACTGCTGAATCAGACAGATTGTTACGACTCAGGTCCAGGAGTGTGAGATGTGAGGGGTTGGACTCCAGAGCTGAGGCCACAGAGGAACAGCTGATCTCTGACAAACCACAGTCCTCCAACCTGAATAAAGAAAACATGATGTAATGAGCATCGTGATCTTATAGACTACGATACAAGCTGAGGAATAATGCCAAACAAGAACAACAGCTGAGCAGTGGGAAACACAAGAACAATAACAATACAAAGGAAAACATCGTTATCCAGGCAAAATACTGGTTCCTCAGGCCCTCATAGAATAGGAAACATAATATCGGATATCAAATCGGCCTCAAGTGTTGATACGGTGAATCCCTGTTTTCAGATTTCTCTGTTGTAATCTCAACGGTTTTCATTTTCCTGTCAATTAATCGGATTTACTCTATGACAAAGTTTAATATTGTTTTTTAGGATTCTTTGCCGTTTGGTTAAGAATCAAACACAAGAATCCCCATGTAATAAGTGTTCAAATAGTCCAAACGGCATGAAGGTGGGTTGATACCTTTTGGATGCACATGTGCTCACTAAAGATTGATGTAAAACTCTGCTGAGACATTTCATCTTTCACAGCATAAAAGGAGACTCTGGGAAAAACAGGGGGAATAAGCTCTAAATATGGAAACATGCTGAAATAGAGAGTAATCTAAAAGAAACACATGATTAAACTGTTACGGCCTGCATTTCCTCCTATCAGAAGAAGTGTTCTCCAGAGCTTTTCTTGCAGGATCACTAAAACCGCGTGCTGATCAGCAGATGTGGGAGTTGGCCACGTTAGGGTAAACGAAGGAGCAGGAAGTACGCCTCTGGAACAGCATCTTCACTGAGTGTACATCTCAGAGGGCCTCAGTGAACCACTCCACAGCCCAGCATTAGGAGGCGGGAGGCTGTGGGAAACTCTCAAGAAGACCTGCCCAGCATGAGGAAGGCAGAGGCTGAGGGATCTCTCCATGAAGACTGCCAGCATGAGGAGCAGAGGCCTGAGGGGGGAAAGGGACTCTCGAGAAGACTGTGCAGGAAAAACCTCCATCAGGTGCTCAGGACATCTTTAAAGCACTGCCCCACTGAGGAGCTGCAGGGGGCGCCACAGTCCATCAGAGCAGTTGCTGACCTGTGGGCGTCGCGCTGGAGGTGGGGAAGACTTCTCTGTCCTGAAGTTCTGTTGAACTGGGTCAGGGTTAGAGAACAGGAGTGGAGCTGGTGGTGCGCTACTGTCCTTCAGAGTGGATGGAACCTGGGTGAAAGGGACAGCGCTACAGTCTGATGCAGTCAGTACAAGTGTTCCATCCAGCGCTGGAAAAACAGGTGTTTATCTTCTGCTTCAGTCCAGTTCACAGTGTTTACTTTCAAAACTTTTATTATAGTGGTTTAAACACAAATTGAGACTTCTCCCAGCCCTGAGTGATTGGCGTTTGAAATACTAGTAACTTATAAAACGTTATAAAAAAACTTTCATTCCCTGGTGTGCAAATACTGATGTCACATGATCATCATTTTTTTGCTTAGAAACTGGCTTCGGCATTCATCATGTTGGATGACTTGGTAACTGTCATGTTCTTGTGTCCACAGACTCTCTCTCAACAACTCTCTGTTCCGTCTCTAAACTCCTCGTCATCTTAGACGGCCTGGACGAGAGAAGACTGGGTCTGGACTTTGACTGTGAGCTCATCCTTTTGAGGTCACACGAGCTCGCAGACGTCAGTGTTGCTGATAGTGCAAACCTCTTCAGAGGCACTTGCATTTCCTACTGCCCTTATATGGATCATCCTCCCAGACCAGCAGCGAGCAATCAGATCCCAGCACAGAGTGTGCTCAGAGTCCCAGAGGTCAGAGGCTTCATCACTGAGCGTCAGATGGAGCAGTACTTCAGGAAGAGGTTCACAGTTTGAAGAGCAGTGTAGGGAACCAGTCCTGTCCCACTTCAGAAGGCTTCCGCAGCCTCCACTCATGTGTTCAGATCCCTCCATCTTCTGCCTGGATTCACCGCACACCGTCCATGGACCAAGTTGAGAAGAACGATCGAAGCCGGTGGGGCTACGAGCGCTGCCCCGACTCTCCAGCGACATGTACGCTGGCTTCTATTGGTGCAGACCAACAGAAAGAGAAAATACCTCCGAGACCTGGGGGCCCCGTTACAGAGAAAAGCAGTTTTTTGGTCTGGTAGGATCAGAAAGCTGAAAAACAAGATCAACAGTGGTGTCTGGACTGAAGCAGTCATCCTCTGAAGCTTGGGCAGGACTGGCCTTTGAACATCTGCTGCAAGGAAAACATATATGTTCTACGGGAGACCGGAGCAGGGTGGATCTGGACCTGACGATGGGCTCGGTCTTACTCAGGACTCTTGTACGAGATCTGTCAAACAAGAAAGTGTTTCTTCAACCAATCTGGTCCTACAGCTTCGTCCACCTGAGTGTCGGAGAGTTTATGGCAGCGGTTTACCAGCTGCACTGCTTTGGAAGTGACTTGCAAGTCGTTGAGAAGTTTATCCTGTGAAAAGACTCAGACGCAATGTTAGTGCAAGTGAGTTTCTCAGGAAGTCTCTTGATAATACCCTGAGTGGTTCAACCGGGCGCCCAGACCTGTTGTGTGTGTTTCCTTCATGCCTCAGTATCTTAAAGCTGCTTTCAATCTCTTTTCAAATCTGTTTTCCTTTTTTTCATAGCAGGTCTGTAACAAAAGTTATCATTATCTGAAATCAGCAAATTCACATGGTTTTATGAAACAGAATTCTGATAAAAACAGGTTTAAAGTTAGACATTCTAAATAGAATCACCACAATCAAATATAACATGTTAACTTTGAATTACTCTGTTATGGCACACACTTATTTTAGTCACTATGTTGTAAAAGATAAACAAATGTTACTTTGGCACCAATTAAACACACAAACCTCATGAATTAGATGGAAATCAAGAATGATTTCAAAATTCAATTAATTGAATTTGTTTTACAAAACTTTTCTAACTCTTCTTTTTTAGTTTCTTTCTCTTCATAAGTTACTGAACATTATATATGTATTAGACCAGTGGTTCTCAAACTTTTCACACCAAGTACCCCCTCAGAAAATACTTGCCTCTCCAAGTACCACCACAAATGACCACACCACACAGTAGCGTAGTAAGCCGAAGTATTCATCAATAACAAGGCAGAGGTTTCATTCCTAAAGAAGTATATTTAATGTAATATTTTACAGTTTCAACAGTATGACTGCGCTTAAATATAGGAAACAAAATTGTTTTACATTTTTTATTCATTGCGAACTGCAAAGCTTCACTGTGAATGATATTCTGGAGTGGGATCTTTTGTCCACAGAAGGTTTAGACACTGGTGCACTTTAGTTTCTAAGGCTTGCTCTGCTGCCCTCTTACATCTGTCGTTTACTCCAAGAGACATGTTCATATGGTTTGGATCAAACGATCGTTTGTTGCTCTCTGTTCCTTTTGCACAGAACTGGGAAAAAAACTGCTCCTTCTACATGGAACGTGTTGCAAAAAGACTAGAAATGATCTGATCTTATTTCCTTGAATGCTTTTAGATCCAGATTGAGACATCTTCAGTGAAATGTAACTGTTTTTATAATCCGTAATTTTATGAAATTGTGTGTTACTGTTGTATAATCTGTATGTGACTGTTTTATCATCTGTAATTTTATGTAATTTTTGAACACGAAAAAGAGGTTCTCATTGACTGCCAGCCATTTTTTGATGACTTCACTGATTTTTAAGACTCACAGAATATTGTGTGCTATGAAAAATATGAAACCAGAGTCTGAAAGACAGGACTGTCTACTTTCAGCAGCAAAAAGAAGTTTGTTCTTTGTTTGTTTCGTTCTCCTGTGATCTCCAGTCGAAAAGAGGAGAGTGTGACAAAAAGCACCAGTCTTAGACAAAAAAATTAGAAAATTAGGTTTTTGTGAAAACAGACGAACCTGCAGAAAAGTGATTGTAAAACTATTTAGTTTAACTTTAGCATCTCCTCAAACATGTCCAGGATCTTACATGTTAGAAAACAGCAACACGTTTTGAGAAAGTGTTTTTAATGTAAAATAATAAGTTTTATGGCACACACACCCACATCCACAAAGTGTTGCTCAAAAATTTCAAAATGTACTCATCCAAAAAATTTCAAAATTATATATTATAGTATAAGTGCAATAGAATACTGCTGTGTGTCTTTGTGTGTTTGGGCGCGCATATGCACGCGTTTGTGTGTTTTTGTGTGGTTACATCTACAGAGAGTCTGTTTAGTCCGGCGCGCGCTGTGACCATATCTGGACTTTGCTGCTGGCTCCTGGTGTGGACTCAGTGATAATTTTAGCAATAGTCCACTTTTCTGTGGCTTTTTTGAGGTGCTCCGCTGGTCTGCTGCTCTGACCCTCCACATAGTCTGCTGCTAGGACCCTCCACATGGTCTCTGTCAGCTCTGGAGACACATTTACTGCTCAAAATGCCTCCAAATGTAGCCTGAACCTGACTATATTACTCCATGTCTGCTTCACCTCTGTCTCTCCTGCTCAGAGTGCTCAGAGTGATCTTTGACCAAACCAGGGAGTTCTGCTGCCACCTGCTGGCTTAATAAAATACTGTCTACAGCCAAACCCCAGACTGTATGATACAGGGGACACAGACTGACAGGAAAAGATTGAAAAACAATGTTGTCCTCAAATGACATCCATGGCTGTCAATGAGTTAATCTCAATGGGACTTTCCTGGTAAAATAAAAAACAAAACAAAAACACCATTTTTTTTTTTTTTCACAGATTCTTTGGCGTACCCCTAGAGGGCGCCCGCGTACCACTAGGGGTACGCGTACCCCAGTTTGAGAAACACTGTATTAGACAATGCCAGTATTATTCTATCCAATCACGCAGTATAAATATCCACAACCATCAAGCTTGTCTAATGCAAGGAGAAAATTAGGTACCCCAGCTTTAATTTCGTGAGCGCATAGGAGACACAGGGGAGACCTGCACTTGCAACAAGCTGGGGATGGTCTGAACGCGTTTCAATGGTTCTGTCCGCGTATGGTCCTGTCAGAAGAGTGTCTATGATCCTCTCCAACTGTCTATGATCCGCGTGTCTCACGTGTCTATGATCCGCGTATGGTCCTGATCGCGTGTCTATGGTCCTGTTCGCGTGTCTATGGTCCTGTTCGCGTGTCTATGGTCCTGTCCGCGTGTCTATGGTCCTGTTCGCGTGTCTATGGTCCTGTTCGCGTGTCTATGGTCCTGTTTGTGTGTCTATGGTCCTGTCCGCGTGTCTATGGTCCTGTTCGCGTGTCTATGGTCCTGTTCGCGTGTCTATGGTCCTGTTCGCGTGTCTATGGTCCTGTTCGTGTGTCTATGGTCCTGTTTGCGTGTCTATGGTCCTGTTCGCGTGTTTATGGTCCTGTCTATGGTCCTGTCCGCCTGTCTATGGTCCTGTTCACGTGTTTATGGTCCTGTTCACGTGTTTATGGTCCTGTCTATGGTCCTGTTTGCGTGTCTATGGTCCTGTTCACGTGTCTATGGTCCTGTTCGCGTGTCTATGGTCCTGTTCACGTGTCTATGGTCCTGTCCGCGTGTTTATGGTCCTTTCCGCCTGTCTATGGTCCTGTTCACGTGTTTATGGTCCTGTCTATGGTCCGCGCTCGGAGCCCCGTTACAGCAGTGCTCTCACTGAGCTGTCTCAAAGCAGCTGTTTCCGGGGTCAGAGCGGAGGATGTAATGTAACGTTCGGTTTATCAACACATATCACAATTTTTCATTTATAAAACTAGTGAATTTCACCTAGATATTTTCAGAAATTAAAGAAAAGACGTTATATAATAATTATTTAATGAAAACACAATTTAGCCAAAAAAATGACACTCGACCTATTTTCACTGTTTACTCGGAACGTGCTAGCGCGACATCCGACGGGTTTTCCCAGATTGCATCACATATAGACTAAACCAGACTAAACCAGTCTAAACCAGACTAAACCAGACTAAACTAGACTAAACTAGACTAAACCAGACTAAACCAGACTAAATCAAACTAAACTAGACTAAACCAGACTAAACCAGTCGAAACCAGACTAAACCAGAATAAAACAGACTAAACCAGACTAAAACAGACTAAACCAGACTAAACTAGACTAAACCAGTCCAAACCAGTCTAAACCAAATAAAACAGTAAAACAAATGTCACTGTGAAATCGATCGACTAAAACAGTTTCAAAACAAGTGCAAATCATTAAAGTGCTCTGTTCACACTGATAACAGCTTGTGGATAAAAACTGTTAGCGTAACGAGATGTCCTGCATCTCAGAGAGCGATATCTTCTGCCGGAGGGAAGAAGCTGGAACATGGCTTTCCCAGGGTGGCCAGAAGAGTCATTAACAATCCTAAGAGCTTTGTTTAAAAGTCTGGATTTATAAAGAACCTCCAGAACAGGAAGCTCACAGCCCACGGTCCTCTTTGCAGAGCGGAGCACCTTGTTTAAAGCTCTCTTTTCTTTATCTGTGATGTTTCCAAACCACACAGACACAGAACCAACAAGTAAACTCTCAATGGTGCAGCGATAAAAGTTAAGCACAATCTTAGAGTTAGTGGTAAATTCTCTAAGTTTACGCAGAAAGTAGAGACGCTGACGAGCTTTCTTAACGACTCGGTCAGTGTTTTTAACCCATTTCAGGTTAGACGTTAGAGTTAAACCCAGAAACTTGCACTCCTCTACGATCTGCACCTGGGAGTTGTCGATTACGACAGGCAAATGAGAACTATTGCGACTGAAGTCGTAGACCAGTTCACATGTTTTGGATGCGTTCAACTGGAGGTTGTTAGTTTGACTCCACTGAACCACATTTTGTATCTCTGCTCTATAAGAGGATTCATCATTGTCACTGATGAGACCGATGATGGTGGTGTCATCAGCATATTTGATGATCAAGTTTGAGTCAGAGGAGGATACACAATCGTGAGTGTACAAAGTAAAAAGCAAAGGACTCAAAATACATCCCTGAGGAGAACCAGTGCTCACAGAAACAACATCAGAAAAACAGTCATTGATTTTCACTCTCTGAGATCTGTCAGTTAAAAAGCTAAAAATCCATTTACACATGGCAACACTTAAACCGAGAGACATGAGCTTTTCAATCAGTTTACCTGGGACAAGGCAGTTAAAAGCAGAGCTATAATCGATGAAAAGCATTCTCGCCACAGATTTACTAGTGTCCAAGTGACTGCAGACAGAGTTCAGAGCAAAGGAGATGGCATCCTCCACACTCCTGTTCTGTCTGTAGCAAACTGGAGCGGGTCAACACTCACAGGGATCTGGCTCTTAATGAAGTCCAGCACAAGCCGCTCAAAAGTTTTCATAAGGACAGACGTGAGGGCCACAGGACGATAGTCATTCAGGCATGTCACAGGAGTTTTCTTAGGAACTGGAATGATGGTCGACTCTTTAAAGCAGTTCGGCACAGTACAGTTCCTTAGCGACAGGTTGAAAATGTCTGTTAGCACAGGGGCAAGTTTCTCAGAGCACAGTTTCAGGACACGAGGAGGGATGCCGTCCGGGCCTGGGGCTTTCCGGACTGTGGTCCTGGACATGACACGCCTGACTTCCTCCTGAGTCACGGTGAAGGTACCTTGATTGAAACACTCAGGGAATACAGTAGGACAGGCATCAGCGGATTCAAAGCGACAGTAGAACGTGTTCAGCTCGTTTGGCAGAGCTTGGCCGACAGATGCGATTTTCCCAGCGCTAGGTTTCCACGATGTGATGGCTTTAATACCGTTCCACATGCGCCGAGGGTCATCTTCCTCAAAATATCTCTTTAACCTGCCCCCGTAACTGCGCTTTGCAGATTTAATAGAACGTTTCAATGAGTAACAGGATAGCTTATAAGCAACTGTATCATTTGATTGAAACGCCAACGCACGCTCATGAAGTTTCTGTTTCACTTCCGCGTTCATCCAAGGGTTTTGACTAAAATGTTCTTTAATGACCTTCTGTGGGACACAACAGTCAATACAGAAGCGTATGTATCCAGACACAGCGTCACAGAATTCATTGACGTCCTCTGACTGAAACACAGACCAGTCCGTAGCATCAAAACAACCTTGTAGCTTCATGCTAGCCTCCTCAGACCAACACTGCACAGTGCGAGAGGTTGGTTTATGTTCCCTGCTCCTCTGAGTATACGAAGGAAGAAGGAGAACAGAGGAGTGGTCAGACTTTCCAAAAGGAGGTCTGACTTAATGTATTCATCATTATTTAATGGTTTACTAAAAATCCATGTGAAAAAAAAATGACTTCTCACTGTTCTCAGGTCAAATATTTATATGTGATTACAATGTGATTAATTGCGATTAATTAATTACAAATTTTGTAATTTTTGAATTTTTTTTTCCGCCCTAGTTTTTGGGGAATAAGGGTTTGTAGTTTTTAGTTTTATAAATTCTCCACCACTGCTCCTGACGTAAGCCTCAGCAGCATCTGGGTCAAATGCAGAGTTTGAATTGTCCTACGAGGATTAATAAAGTTTACCTTTAACTGACACAAAATATTATCAACCTCAAACCGATGATGAACCTTTGATTTCTTAAACCATGAGTTCATTTAAACTTGGTTCAAAAGTCACTTTGCAATTAAGTCACAAACACTGACCTCAGTTTGTTCTGAAGAAACATTAAAAATTTAGTCTTTCTATAGATTTGTTTTCAGTCACTTTTCTTTTCATGTTTTTATCGTTTCTCTTTCGTGCTCATTACATCATGTTTTCTTTATTCAGGTTGGAGGACTGTGGTTTGTCAGAGATCAGCTGTTCGTCTGTGGCCTCAGCTCTGGAGTCCAACCCCTCACATCTCACACTCCTGGACCTGAGTGATAACAATCTGTCTGATTCAGCAGTGTCTGATCTGTGTGGTTTTCTACAGAGTCCAGACTGTCGACTGGAGACACTCAGGTCAGTTCACTTCACAGAAACACTACACACTAAAGTGTTTCATATGAAACTGCAAACACACTTTAAATGATTATAAATGATTCACACAAACATCTGTTACTGTCAATGTCTTTAACTCATGTTTATATTATGTTCAAATAGTTTCTCACATTTATGTACCACTTACATGGAACTTCAAAGATACAACTGTGTTTAAGGCTGAGAAAAGTCTCATGTTTTTGGTCGGGCCGGGACTCTAACGAGTTCATTAAGATTAATTAATTACACAAAAATTAGTGCGTTAAAAAATTTACGCATTTTAATCATATTTATTTTTGCATCGCGGAACATTTCTCACTGGATGAGTTTCAGACGGACCGATTATACTGACGCACCAACTGACAACAAACCAGTGAACATGAACCATGGATCTATTATAATAACTGGGTATTACAGCTTGGAGCTGAAGGACCCATGTGCTCACTGCAGACTAAACCAGACTAAACCAGACTAAAGCAGACTCAACCAGTCTAAACCAGACTAAACCAGACTAAACCAGACTAAACCAGAATAAACCAGACTAAACCAGACTAAAGTAGACTAAACCAGAATAAACTAGACTAAACCAGAATAAACTAGACTAAACTAGACTAGACTAAAATAGACTAAAACAGACTAAACCAGACTAGAACAGACCAAGCCAGACCAAGCCAGACTAGAACAGACTAGAACAGACTAACCCAGACTAACCCAGACTAAATCAGACTAAACCAGTCTAAACCAGACTAAACCAGAATAAAACAGACTAAACCAGACTAAACCAGACTAGAACAGACTAACCCAGACTAAACCAGACTAAATCAGACTAAACCAGTCTAAACCAGACTAAACCAGACTAAACCAGACTAAACCAGTCTAAACCAGACTAAACCAGAATAAACCAGACTAAAGTAGACTAAACCAGAATAAACTAGACTAAACCAGAATAAACTAGACTAAACTAGACTAAACCAGACTAAAACAGACTAAACCAGACTAGAACAGACCAAGCCAGACCAAGCCAGACCAAGCCAGACTAGAACAGACTAACCCAGACTAACCCAGACTAAATCAGACTAAACCAGTCTAAACCAGACTAAACCAGAATAAAACAGACTAAACCAGACTAAACCAGACTAAAGACTAAACCAGACTAAATCAGACTAAACCAGTCTAAACCAGACTGAACCAGAATAAAACAGACTAAACCAGACTAAAACAGACTAAACCAGTCCAAACCAGACTAAACCAGGCCCTGTGGATGGGAAGTATATTTCTAAATATGGTATTGCTCTTAAAGGCAAAACTTGCACTGGTCTGTTGGACTTGAACAAAAATAAACAATATTTGTGTTGCTTAAACTTATGTATTCATCATTATTTAATATTTACTAAAAATCCATGTGAAAAAAATGACTTCTCTCTGTTCTCAGGTCAAATATTTATATGTGATTAAAATGGGATTAATTGCGATTAATTAATTACAAAGCCTCTAATTAATTAGATCTTTTTTAATCGAGTCCCAGCCCTAGTTTTTGGGGAATAAGGGTTTTAGTTTTTAGTTTTATAAATTCTCCACCACTGCTCCTGACGTAAGCCTCAGCAGCATCTGGGTCAAATGCAGAGTTTGAATTGTCCTACGAGGATTAATAAAGTTTACCTTTAACTGACACAAAATATTATCAACCTCAAACCGATGATGAACCTTTGATTTCTTAAACCATGAGTTCATTTAAACTTGGTTCAAAAGTCACTTTGTAATTAAGTCACAAACACTGACCTCAGTTTGTTCTGAAGAAACATTAAAAACATTAAAAACTGAGTCTTTCTATAGATTTGTTTTCAGTCACTTTTCTTTTCATGTTTTTATCGTTTCTCTTTCGTGCTCATTACATCATGTTTTCTTTATTCAGGTTGGAGGACTGTGGTTTGTCAGAGATCAGCTGTTCCTCTGTGGCCTCAGCTCTGGAGTCCAACCCCTCACATCTCACACTCCTGGACCTGAGCTGGAACAATCTGTCTGATTCAGCAGTGTCTGATCTGTGTGGTTTTCTACAGAGTCCAGACTGTCGACTGGAGACACTCTGGTCAGTTCACTGCACAGAAACACTACACACTAAAGTGTTTCATATGAAACTGCAAACACACTTTAAATGATTATAAATGATTCACACAAACATCTGTTACTGTCAATGTCTTTAACTCATGTTTATATTATGTTCAAATAGTTTCTCACATTTATGTACCACTTACATGGAACTTCAAAGCTACAACTGTGTTTAAGGCTGAGAAAGGTCTCATGTTTTTGGTCGGGCCGGGACTTTAACGAGTTCATTAAGATTAATTAATTACACAAAAATTAGTGCGTTAAAAAAATGTACGCATTTTAATCATATTTATTTTTGCATCGCGGAACATTTCTCACTGGATGAGTTTCAGACGGACCGATTATACTGACGCACCAACTGACAACAAACCACCATGGATGTATTATATTAACTGGATAGGGTATTGCTAGCTTATAGCTGAATAACCCATGTGCTCAGGGGATTCTCGCGGTACTGCAGACTAGACCAGACTAAATTCACGTGGGCCACCCAGAAATTTTTCCCATAGAACTCAATGCAAATTAAAACAGCTCGACCTCAGCTGACAGAGAACCTACAGCTTTCATTAAGGTCGGATTTTGTGGGGATTTTAGTGCCCCTTGTCATCCTGAACTTTTTTTCTTTTTAAATCAATAGGTTTTCTTTTAATCTTCACTTTAGTGCAACAAACTCTGCTCTCTTTTTCCCGCTCTTCCGCCGCTCTAGCATCCGCAGCTCGCTGATTGGTCAAGACGTTGCCAAGCCCCTCTGCTCGCGTGCATGAGAACCATACGAGCGTGCGTTCCTCGCGTGAACGCGCTCCATTCGGCTCTGTTGATGACAGAGGAGCGAGGGAGGAAACTGAACCGAACTGACCAGATAAACACGAAATGTACATTGACAGCATTGTTGTGGTTATTGTTAGCTTCATTAAGAGTCTATGTATGGTCTTTCCTACAGCGTTTGGAGTCGTGTGAATTCGTATGACAGTCATTTATACCAATATGAGTACAATAAACATAGCTATTGACTTTATAGCGTCCATATCAAAACCGAACTCAAACGTGATGATTACACAAGAGCTGGCGAGAGAGTTTAGGTATTCACCATGAATGTTGTAACCCTGCCAGTCAAAGGCAGCACAGAAACACACATTTTAAGTAAATGCATTCATGTTTTGCTGTAATACATGTGGCAAGTGCTAATGCAGATTAGGATTCACATTGTAATTTAAAATAAATAAATTTTGTTGCTTAGTTCGATCGCCCTTCAGTTTTCTACTCATGGTCATTGTAAATCAAAAATGTACAAATCTCATCTTAATTACATAAAATCGAAACATATTTAAATGTATTGAATAAATGTTTCTATTTACAACAAAATAACAGAAGTAGGAGTCACTAGCATTCATGTGGTGACAATAATATTATTCTATATGTTCAAGTTAGATTGTCTGTCATTATCTTAAAATGTGTTGTACATAACTCTTGCATGGCTCTAAATACAGTTCATTTGCTGTGAAAAAAATGACGGTTTTAGTTTTTATACATACTTGAATATCCTATTATAGACAGCTGAAACAAATACGTGGCTTAACTAGTTTTGTTTTATTTAACCAGAAAAGTCCCATTGAGATAAAGAACCCCTTTTTCAAGGGAGTCCTGAATATATACTCTACCGTTCAAAAGTTTGGGGTCACATTGAAATGTCCTCAATGTTGAAGGAAAAGCTGTAGATAACTTTAAACTAGTCTTAACTGTAAAGAAACACACTCTATACATTGCTTATGTGGTAAATGACTATTCTAGCTGCAAATGTCTGGTTTTTGGTGCAATGTTGTAATTGCTGCAAATGGAGGATTCTTTGACAAAAGCAAAGTTGGATGTAAAACAAATCATTATTTCTAACGTTGTCAATGTCTTGACTCTATTTTCTATTCATTTCACAACGTGTGGTGGTGAACAAGTGTGACTTTTCATGGAAAACACACACACACATATATATATATATACATACATAATGTGTGTGTGTATATAGAGAATAATACTTATTAATTACGTTAATATAATAATTACAATTCACGAGGACAAAATACTAAATCATAGCTTTTTGATCTATCCACAATGGTCTTAATTATCTTGCAGTACTTGTTAACACATCACTGACATTTTGCTTAAAACACGGCGGCCTACAGGTGAATGCCACAGTATAAGCGTTACGAAAAAGTATATAATCATTGTACATTTAGCTTATCATAAATACTTAGTAGATAATGATTAAGAATCAACAACAAGAAGGCTCTGTCATACTGCTCTACACCATCTTAAAATAATTGATCAATTGTACATATATTTTAATATCAATCTTTACTTAAACAGTGATAGAACTTAATTCGCTCGATTCATGCGCGTTCACGAGTCTGTGGTGCTGCACGCTCCCGCTTGAGGTCCGCGTTCTCGTCGTTCGAGGCACAAAGCATTATGGGAGGTCATCCACTGCGCATAACCGGGAGGACCAGAGGATGCCCAAATACAGGCGATTTTCCCATAGATCTTTGCGAGTTTCAGGCAACTTCCGCTAATCTTTCAGCCCCCATGCCGTCACAAAGCGCCACTGAGCACAACCATTCATTTGAATAGGGCGCCATCTTGGATCGCCGGGGCTTGCAAACCACAGGCTGTGTCCAAAACGCTAGGCATCGGGCCGCGTAGGGTGGATATGTAGGCTCGTGACGTCACTTCCTCAAGCAACGGCTATTGCAGGGGTGTCCAAAACCACTTGGCGAGCTCGCCAGCGTAGGCATCGTGACTTCGTCTCTATGGAAACGGCCACTTTTGGAGCAGATATGAAGGATGCATCTGATGTATGCTTCGTTACCTTCTTTTTGCCGAGTCACGGCCGCGCATGCGCAGAACTCATGTAAACAACACACTCAGCTTCGACCTGCTGGAGCTAACATTATGGTAAGCACTGCTATACTTTACTGTGAAGTTGTGTCTATAGTAAGTACTGCTATACTTTACTGTTGAGTTATGAACACGACTGTTATGATAAAACACAGACATAAGTTAGATCTGCCACAGATGTGTGTATTTAACCTTGTTATCTGCTGTAAATAAACTCAGTCCCGAAAAGCTAATGCTACGAGGCTAGCTAGTTCATTCAGATTCGGTTTTTGAACAAGAAAAATCATGTTGTGTTTTATCTTTTAGGGAGAAACAAACCCACTGATTAAATATTAAAGCTACACTGAGGAAATAGTCACGTTTTCATGGAAAATCACTCTGCAGCACAGCAGCTATAGTATAGTATGCTAACACATGTTTTCTGTATTCATATAAAATAGATTGTGCATATCGTTTTTAATCCCATACTGAGACTGGGAAAACTATATATTAGACATATGAAATTATAGAATAGGCCAAGAATAATTATAAAGCCCTTTTCATACAATAGTCTAATAAATAGTAAATACACATTATACAGAGGTTTCGTTTGTCATTAATAAGACATTTGCAGAGGACAAAGTCCCACTTCCACAAACACAGGTTTAAAGTGGTTAGCCATGCTTCTAACTTGATTATTTGTGTATATTTCTATCATATCATTCTTCTGTTTCCCCTGCTGTGAAGCTTGTATCTCTAATATTAAATACTGTAAGGATTTCTGTATTTTATTTTTAACCAGTTTTTTGCAAAGCCCCAAATAAATAGTATTAATTGAATATGAAGTGTAAAAAGAATCCTAAATGTGGGCTGTGTTTTAATGCATGATGTTTGTGTTCTTCTTTTTCAGAGACTTGTGGTGAAATTAAGGTCATAATTTCTCCAGCTTCACGTCCTGCTTCACCTCCATCACCTCCTGCTTCACCTCCATCACCTCCTGCTTCACTGCTGAAAACATTATGAACTACAACAAACTTGTATATAATATTTTCCTTTAATCACCAGTCATGAATAGTTAGAACAGTGGGCTCTGCATCTCTGAAGACATGTAGCAGAAGGAGCAGCAGCAGAAGGAGCAACAGGAGGAGTAACAGCAGCAGCAGCAGGAGCAACAGCAGCAGGAGCAACAGCAGCAGGAGCAACAGCAGCAGCAGGAGCAGCAGCAGAGTCCTGGGCGTCTGCCTCTGACACAGGTCTCATCGACAGCACTTCAGAGAACCTGGAAATAAAGAAAACAAAAATCAAACTTGTTGGTTTTATTATGATTTTGTTGTTTGTGTGAAATGTAAAGAGTCATCAAAGTGAGGTATTATTTACACAACTACATATTTGTCAGCAGTACTTATACTTATACTTATAATTGAATACATTAAACTCAAATGTGATTAGTAACGGTCTGTTAGCTTTTCAAGAAACATAAAAGTGAATAAGAGCAGTGTCAAACATCTGTGTTCAACTCCATTTTACAGATGTCTGTTAATGTTTCCATGGATGTGTCAGTTATTATTATAGATCCATGGATGTGTCAGTTATTATTATAGATCCATGGATGTGTCAGTTATTATTATAGATAAATGGATGTTCCGGTTATTATTATAGATAAATGGATGTTCCAGTTATTATTATAGATAAATGGATGTGTCAGTTATTATTATAGATAAATGGATGTGTCAGTTGTTATTATAGATAAATGGATGGTTCTCTCTCATCAGCAAACACACGTTAATACATTTAGGTCTGATAAAATTACTTTTAAGTGATGCACAAACGAGGGCCATAGCAAATATATAATCCATATCTAATAATCATTTATTGCATATATGTGCATTGTTTACATAAAATATAACTTTGTAAAAACTAATGATTACTGCCAATACAATCGTTATAACAGAAAGTGTAACAGCAAAAGCATCCTCTGTTTTTTCAGAATACAATTGTAAACATCCAGGGGGCTCTCATTACCTGAACCCGTGTTTAGACAGCCTGTTCTGGGCTTCAGCACTGCAGCTAACTGGGCTGTTAGCTTATAGCACCGGAGCTTCAGGCTGGAGGTAAAGTCCGAAAATTTTCGAATTTATCTCCAAACAGACTTCTGATATGACAATAAAGGGGGATATTTCTCGCCTCAAATATTGAGTATTGATATTAGAATTAACTTTTATGTCCTAATTAAAGCGTATTTAGAACTTTTTACCGTCCATCATGGCCGCCGTGTCCTTCCGCTTCGCTCTGAGTTGTGTAGTCACGTGACGAAGGCAGAAGGCAGCTGCTGTCCAAATCCACATCACGTCTCGCCTCCTACCTCGCCTGTGGCTACGCGGCCTTCCCTCGATGCCTAGCGTTTTGGACACAGCCACAGTGAACATGAACCATCACTGCATGAAAAGTTAGATTTTCGTCACCCTAAACGGCAGGAAATCACGCTCTTTTTCGGGTATCTCAGGCAGTTTTCAAAAGGCGCAGTTAGGGTGCCCTGTCCTCCAAACTGCCGCATCCGTACCATGCTAATGTCCCTACTTTGCATATGAATGCAGTGAAACACTGCGGCCGGCCGAGTGCTAATGGCCCTAATTAGCATATGAATGCTGGCCAGGCTGCTATTCAGCATTGGCGGATACCACTACTTTCAAACTCGTGATTGGCTGAAAAATCACACGTGGCCAGCCCACGTGGGATTACTCCCCATTGGATGAAATCACTACTTTCAAATAAGTATAATCTCTCGGGATTGGCTAGCAGATCTGTCACTATTGGTCACCCTGCCTCAATTAATTAAATAATATTCATATAAATATATATTTATTCATATTATTTATAGAGGAAATGAAAATTTTCCAGGAATATGTTCATACAAAGAAATCTTTATTAAAAACACACACACACAGCTTTATGCTCACACATAGGTAATTAAAAAATTACAACTCTGAACTGTCCAATAGCCTCCTCTGGGGTGTAATTTGGCAGGGTTCTAGATAGACGCTTAATGTGCGTGGCTCTGTACTTCCGCGCTGCCTCTAACCGGGACTGCAGCTTGACACAGAGTTCAGAAAACTCCGGCTTTCGAAAAGACGGCGACGACCGCACAATCCACCCAGAGACACCGTCCACAACGCCTTCTTCTTCATTGGACATTAGGTCTACCGTGGCACACTTTCATATTTCCACTTTGTCACTTTCTAGCACACTCAGTCTCGATTCCACCAGCTGAAAGAATCAGTAAATATTATTAGCCAAATCAAATCCTTTTTCCCATCTAAACATTGCCTGGATCAAAAACATAGTGTCTAAAGCAGACCTGGAGATTCTTATCCATGCATTTGTCTCCAGTAGGTTAGACTACTGCCACAACAGCTGCAGTACATTCAAAATGCAGCAGCTCAAGTCCTGACCAGAACCAGGAAGTACGATGGCAAGGCAAGTTTATTTGTCTAGCACAATTCATACACAAGGCAACTCGAAGTGCTGAGCAAAATAAGAAAGCATTAAAATAAATAATCACAGTACATTAAAAAAGATAAATATAAAATCCCTCAGTTGTAGCACAGCTAAACAAAACTGTTTTTAACCTGGTTTTAAACCTTGTCAGAGAAGAGGCCTGTCTCACTTTAGCTGTGCTACAACTGAGGGATTTCATATTTATCTTTGTTGATGTACTGTGATTATTTAATGCTTTCTTTTGTTCAGCACTTTGAGTTTCCTTGTGTATGAATTGTGCTACACAAATAAACCTCCCTTGCCTTACTGTGCGATGCAGTTTAGTCTTACCCTCTTTCTTCTCGCTCGACTCTGAGCTGAACTCTTCGCCACATCCGCCCTCAATGAGTTTTCTGGCTTGGCATTTTGATGGCTCCTGCGAACCGTCTCATAATAAGTCTTACAGGCCGCTAGAAAACAATCAAAAGAGTGATATGAATAAAAATCAAACGCAAGTCACAGTAACGTCGCACAAGGAAGGACAAACAGTAAAACACTTACACACAATGTCGTCTTTATCAACATGGTGGAAATGTGGACTTATTGTTCACATTGTATTGCAGATATTGTGTTAAGCAAATAGGAGGTCACCATCTCATTACGAGGCTAGATTAGTCTGAAAACAAAGTGTACAGTTATGATTGGTATCTATACATATCCATTACCAACACAAAACGTGTAGATAAACCAAATTCAATTTCCATGGATACATTAACAATACTTACATAACCTTTTTGAGAAAATGGATCCTTCAATGAAGAAAAAAGTGTGATAATTCTAAGAGCATAGCTTTCTTTTTGTTTTCGGGAAGGCATTTGTCTAAGGAAAGAAAAACACTCATGGTCAAGGGACTTCATGGTTACATAAAAAGGCTAAATTAATAGTATCTACAAGTATATATTTTCACGGGGACCTAACCAAGAGATAATCTACAGGAGAACATCTACCTAGGTCATTTATAAAAGAGATAAGTACTATTTATCTTACAATGGGGAATCAATAACAGTGCTGAGAGAAACTGAATTGTTACGTGATTATTGTGAAAGGTCTTTCAAGTGATTTTCATTTTATTTTGAGTAAATATCCTTCCACTTGTAAGAAGGAACTTTTGAGTAATAACTGAGGGATACAACATACCCATGTGTTTCACTCATGTCACTGACGAGAAGGTCGACAAGTTGTCTTCGAGAGCGGTGACTTAGTGATCTCACAGAATCATAATCTTTAAGGATCTCTCGGTCACCAGGGTTTTCCTGCAGTTCCACCATCTACAAACACGTGGAAAATGTAAAATGACAATCTACAATTGTACCAAAAATCTTATGATACAAAATGCAGCAGTACCTCTTTTGCTGTGTCCTTCTCACACATGTCCTGATTGGATCTCCTTGTGACTGCCACAGAGGATTCTCCTTTAGGAGGAGACTATGGGTTCAGGTCAATTGAAAGTCATGGTGTCCATTTCCATTTGAGAAATATCTGTTAAAAAAAAATAAAACATCTAAATATGATGCTTACTTGCATCTTATAATACTTTGTCATTTCATGATTTTGAATGTGAAATAAATGTGTCTCTCCCGTGTCTCCTCCTGAAGCAAAACTCCTGAATTTACAAAACAAAACGAGTTAAATACAAGTAAAATGACATTTCACCAGGCAGAGCATTAACTCCTTAGCATCAATATAGAAATGGGTTCAAAGAATGGACAAATTAAAGCAAAAGAATAAAAGAAAGTTCTCACCACACACACAATGATGGTAGGAGTCATGGGAACTTGCTCCATTGGCACTTCTCCTGCCAGGCATGACATCGTCTCTCTCCTCGAAGTAGGACAGCAGAAGCACCCTGTCTTTTGTGTCCTCAGAGCATCCACTCAGCTGTCCTCTCAAGACTTTATACTTTGTCAGATCCTCAAGGAACCTTTTACATTTGTATTTGCACACGGTGTTCATGTAGTGCAGGAGCCTTTTCCCTTTCTGATCAATACAAAATACAAAACCGACAAGTAATCATCTTGGCAAACACATTCCCTTCAAACAATGCCTGTTTAGTGCAGATCTTAAACGAATCAAATGAATATCTTACCTGTATTCCAAACAGTCACCGGGAATGCAGCCACAGAGCCTCTCCTCAGCCTGCACGTGCTCAAGTTGCGCTCTTCTGGTTAGCACGTTTGGCTAAACACGTGCCAAACGTATGGTTCTGAAAATAACCGGATATCAGCTTAGTTGTTTTATGAGGTGTTTATGCCAGAATGGCAAGATTTTGTCTACGTGTGAAATGCAACACCGTAAATGCAGTTCAGTTTCATGTCACCAGCATCACACAATGGTGAAATGCTCGATGCTAACTAGCGTTAGCTCTTCTAGCTAGCCACGGCTAGGCAGCACGATACTGAAACTAGCTGCCGGACAACGGACACATTTCAGAAAAACTAAATGTCCTTCTTCTGCTCTGTATCAAGATAAATTATCTTACCCGTGTTATCGGCTTCTCGAACGAATGCTTCTCTTCTTCACCAACGCACACTCACGCTCTCTGTCCAGTGTCGTGTGAAAGTTGCACACGGCACTGATCCGGGGACTGACGTACACAGCGTTGACTCAGCATGTGTCTAAACTCTCACGATATCAGCTGATTATCGGAAAATAAAACGTCTTCTACAAATCAAGGAGTCCAGTCTGAAAATAATATACAGATTTATATTTTGCGTGGAAAATTATTGTTGTTGCACGCGTAAATACACTATTAATTAATTACTCCCCTTCCCAAAGTTACAAAAGCTTGATTTGGTTAAAAGGTGAACCATTACTATACAGATTATTTAAATGTATTTATTTTAGTCATTTAAACTCAGAAAAGAAACACAAGAAGCACTCTACACACATGGAGAAATGTATTTAAAAAACAAACGTTGTTCTTGTTGGTGTTAATGTAGTGATTAATAATAATATGAACATTTTAATTGCAGTTTCAGTCTTCTTCTTCTTCTTCACTATATCACACATTTACTCATACATTGAGTTTGTACCAATTTATGGGTTATGATTAATGACAAACAGGAGTAATGGTTAACTAATAAGTTAATTACTTGTAAACAGGCCAGAAGGTCGTGGGTTCATTTCCCACCTCTGCACCTTCTCCACCGACTCCCACTGATGACTGCTGTCGTTGTGTCCTTGGGCAAGACACTTAACCCCACTTTGCCCAAAGCCCCCACTGAAAGATCAAGGCTATGCTCACACTCAGAGAGCAGCCGTCCTCCTGTGGACTCACCACCTGCAGAGGGTCAGTGAGGGGCTGGTGCTATGAGACTTGGGTGGCATCTCTGACTGCCACCCCCCTGACCCAGAAATGGATTAAAGGGTAGAAAATGGATGGCTGGATGGACTTTTAAACATTAGTTTCAAGTATTTTAATTTCTTTAGTAATAGACTCTTGATGTACATTTGACTGTATTTGCTTGTTTTTTGTTTTGCAGTTTTTCTGTGTTGAAACTACAAAGAAATGTTATAATTTTAACATAAATTTTCTCTAAAAGTAACTATCTTGGATAGTAAAACTTCCAACTGAACATTACTGTTAATTAAACTGAGTTTGATGGTTTTTCAACTTAGTTTTTTTCAGTCACCATTTTACGGACATTTTCAGTACATTTCACTGAAATTCTTTACAGTGTATGTATATGTTTATATATATATATATATATATATATATGGTGCTACTTTGAACCGAGAATATAACACATATTTTCAGTTGGTTCATACTTTTTCTTTTAGGTATGTACATAATTCAGTTTTGATGCCTTCAGTGTGAATCTACAATGTTCATATTCATGAAAAAAATAAAAAATCCAAACTTTTGGTGTGTGTGTGTGTGTGTGTGTGTGTGCACTTGTTTTCAACTCCTGGTGGGTTCCATAACCTGAGATTCCACTCACGTCATGGGGACTGGTTTTACGTGGTGGGGCCCGAACACCGGACCCCACTGGTCCAAGCTTAATAATCAATGGGTAATGCTTTTCTAACGGTCCTTATGCAGTCTCTGTAAAAATATGGAAAGGACCCCTGGAGGTTTACTTTCCTGAAAAAAGTGTGTTATGTGTCGGAACCCTGGTGGTGGGTTGCGGGATATCAAGGAGGGGCACGCTGGGGCAATTTCAGTCCAGCAGGCTGGAGCCAATCATGGAGCAGCACAACAGAGGAAATCAGGTGTCAGGCTAGAAAAGGTGCAAGTGTGTGGTTCATTAGGTTGCAAGAAATCATGGAGGAGCACACTGAAGCGCACGCTTACAAACCACTGGTAAGTGCTGACTACAAGTCATGACTTCAAATTGTTATATAGAATGATTACAAATTATTTGTTGTTTGTGCAGCTTAGTCAAGAGTCCCTAATTGATGAAGTCGACTCAGATTCTGACGATTTAACTGTCAAGAAGAAACCTGTAAAAAAGTATGGAAAAAGAAAAATCAAAAACACTTTTCTTCAAGACTCGGAAAGTGACGAACCAAAGGCAAATAAGATTGTTATCATGCAGCTGCAAAAGAAGAAAAAATGGGGGGCGAGTTTACAGCAAGAGACACTTCTGCCTCTACTGTTCAATGTCCTGCCACAAAATGTCCCGTCATTTGACTAGAAAACATGGAAATGAAAGTGACGTAGCCAGAGCATTGGCTCTACCTGTGAAATCTAAAGCACGTAAACTTCAGTTTGATTTGATCAGGAATAGTGGAAACCGTGAGCACAATTTTGAGGTTTTAAAGGCCGGCATTGGAACTTTAGTCCCAGCTAAACAGCCAAATTGCCCAGTTAAATCCAGTGAGTTTTTGCACTGTATAGACTGTGGGGCATTGCTTAAGCGAAAGTCGCTGTGGAGGCATGTGGCCAGGTGCCGGCTTTCACAGAAAGATGCCCAGGCTAAACCAGGTAGAAGTAGGGTCCAGTCCCTCTGCTCCCTAGCCCAGCCTGTACCGGAGGGCATCAGCAAAAAGCTGTGGTCTTTAATTTCGGCAATGCATCAGGATGAGGTCACGGGTGTTGTCAAAGCAGAAAAGGGGATTCTGAGACTCGGAGAGCACCTGTACTTAAAACACGGGCATGATAAGACTAAGCATTATTACATTAGGCAGAAAATGAGAGAAGTCGGTAGGTTAATTAACGAAGCAAAAACTGCAGGGAAACTGAAAACAATTAAGGATTTCTTTATTCCTTCCAACTTTAACCATGTGATTGATGCAGTCAGGTCTGTGGCTGGATATGATGAGGAAACAAATCAATACAAGACTCCATCCTTGGCCCTCAAACTCGGCCATAGCCTCAGAAAGCAGATATTCTTGAATGTGACTCAAAAATGGAGCATTGTGTTGATGAACTATTTATTAAAAACCTCCAACGAAGCCGGCTGCTTTTTGAGAAGAGGTGGGACGTCTGTGTTTCTTCTGCTGCCCTACAGACCCTCCGGCAAGCCAAGTGGAACACTCCGGACCTGCTCCCTCTGACTGAGGACGTTAGAGCCATGCATGCACATATTGAGGTATGTCGACCTGAATATGTGCAAACCCTAATAAGTGAGCCAACGTCTAAGCATTGGTCTAAACTGGCAGTTTTGACTCTTTGTGAGGTCATTATTTTCAATCAAAGAAGGGAAGGTGAGGTTTCAAAGATGCCACTGACAGCCTTTACCTTAAGAAGTAAGACTGGGATCCATTCTGACATTGCTCTGGGACTGTCCCAACTTGAGAAAAAGCTGTGTCAGCATTTTCAACGCATTGAAATTAAAGGTAAAAGAAGTCGGAAAGTGCCGGTTCTTTTGACTCCTGAAATGATTGCTTCGATGGAGGTGCTGGTGGAGAACAGAAGGGCCTGTTCCATCTCTGACCATAACCCATACTTCTTTTCCCGCCCGGGCGCAGACACCCACATCAGGGGATCAGACTCCCTACGCCAGGTAGCCAAAGAATGTGGTGCGGTGCATCCAGAGATGCTATCCTCAACCAAACTTAGAAAGCACATAGCTACTATGTCTACAGTTCTCAATATGAAAGAGAATGAAATGGACATACTAGCCAACTTCCTCGGCCATGACATTCGCATCCACAGGCAATATTGCAGACTACCAGAGGGGACACTGGAGCTGGCCAAAATCAGCAAAGTGTTGATGGCCATGGAGCAGGGAAGAGTGACGGAATTCAAAGGAAAGAGCCTCGACCAGATACAAATTGAGCCTGAAGGTAATTCTTGATATTACAGTTTTTTCCTGTTGCTTGAACACTATAGACAGACGCTTAGACCAAAGTTGCAGAACTTGAAGCTTTTGTTCTAAACCTAAAACACAGACTGACCATTCCTTAAACAAAAGTACTGCTTTGCACTCTACTTTCATTTCTACAACACACTTTCTCCTTTTGCAACACACTTTCTCTTTCTGAAACACACTTTCTCCTGCTCACTACACACTGTGTCATACATAAGACACTTTGTGCATATTTGCAATCCTGTGTTATCGTTGGGAAAACACATCTATTCAAAATACCAAACACATTGTGTGACTAAAAACACTGAGACACACACCAGAAAACACTGAATTACAAAATGCAACACACATCAGACAGACACAAACAGGCTTCAGTTTATCCATTTTCAGAACTTTGCAAGTTTGAAGGCAGGAAGAGCAAGACAGAGGAAGACAAGGAGTTTAAGAGGATTAAAACAACACAATATTTTTATGACATTAGAGCAACTTTTGTGGATCTTGTGATAAACCACTGCCTCAAACTGAGGGAAGCAGAGAGTCCAGACAAGGTCCTTCAGGACCTACATGTTTCCAACGCTCTACTGCAGACTGTATCTACAGTATTTACAGTACTGTATCACATGTACTGTAAGTCTCTACTGCAGACTGTACCTACAGTATTTACAGTACTGTTCTGTATCACATGTACTGTTTTGCAAGTTGGCTATTGCTCCTTTTTGAAAGAAATGTAGTTTTGTGAAACATACAAGACGGTAAAGTGCATAAAACTGAGATATAACAGTACTGTGTACATTTGTACTGTAAAAAAACTAAACCTATAGTAACAATTTGTGGTTTCATATTTATGCAAAATGACTAAAAGAACATCCGGAGGTGGTCGGCAACTGTTCACCAACAACATGAACTTGCCTTCGTGGAAATAGTTAGACCATGAACCATGATCCATAATCCACACACGCACAACTGCTTAGTTTTACATTAGAGTTTTTTTGTTTTACTGCATTGACACAATTGTACTGTACTGTAAAGTATACTGTAGTACTGTACTGTAAAGTATACTGTAGTACTGTACTGTATTGAGTTTATATTATGTGTAACCTTTCAGTGTTACCGAGAACAAAAACAGTTCCATTGAGCTTCACAGAAAACTAACTGATAAACAGAATAAAAACAGTGAAAATGACTGCAGTGTTTTATATAAAGTACTGTAGTGTGTTGCTTTCAATCAGAAAGTGTGTTCACGTGATGCAAGTGTGTGTCATTTTGTCCTCAGAGTTTCATTTTGACGAATGATTGTTTAATTTTGAGAGCAGAGTTTGAGTTTTGATAGAGGTGTTTCATTTTGACACAGATGTGTCTGGTTTATGTCCCAGTGTTGTGTCAGGTTCTCGTGTGTGTAGAGTTTTGGGACTTTGAGCGAAATTTTGCAAACTGTGTTCAAGCAACAGGAAAAAACTGTATTAAAATATGTATGATTTTTTTCCCCTAAAGGCCACTTGTATTTTTATTTTCTGTGCGACAGGGAGAGCAGTAGAGATCCTCTCACAAACGGACGGGCTAAAAGAAACTTCAAGCGGAGAACCTTCAACCATTCATCCAGATGCACCCCATGGTAGTGGCAGTGCCCCTTCTGGTAAGTGTACCAGGTGGGGGATTACAGCCAGGCTGCTTGGTCCTAACCCTGGGAGTGTATATTGCTAATATATTTTTATTTCTCTCCCTAGAACGTGTAAGAAAGCCATGGTCTGCATCTGAGGTGAAGGCTGTGGAGAAGACCATGACACCTTTCATACAGACTGGAAAGGTCCCTGGGAAGTCTCACTGCCTGGCCTGCATTAATGCCTCACCAGATGACCTTAGACATCGGACATGGAGTGGCATTAAATTCTATGTCAAAAATAGAATCACTGCAATTCGAAAAAAAAATATAAAATAAAATTCCTTTAAAAGAGTTGTTTGGTTTCTATTGACTGTTTTGTATTACTTAAAGTAGTCCCAGTAAAAAAAGATTATGTCTATGGGTCCCATTCTGAACGGCCCTGTCAAAGGGACCCACCAGGTAACAAAAACGTGTGTGTGTGTGTGTGTGTGTGTGTGTGTGTGTGTGTGTGTGTGTGTGTGTGTGTGTGTGTGTGTGTGTGTGTGTGTGTGTGTGTGTGTGTGTGTGTGTGTGTGTGTGTGTGTGTGTGTGTGTGTGTGTGTGTGTGTGTACAGTTTGAGCATTTACAAAATCCGGGTCTACAGTGTGCTGACCTGATCCATGCTGCAGACTGAGGCTGAGTTTACACGGAGACAATGTGGCAGGGGAAAAGGTGTGAAATCCCCCTCTGCTCTGACCCCCACCTGCGCGTGCTCCCCGCACGTACATTTGGACATGCGCAGTAGCGGAGAACAAACATCAACAAAAATCGAGCACAGCACAGAGGGTAATTCTACTCCTTTGTTCGTCCAAACGAGACCACGCGAAGCTCTAGGTTCAGTTCCCATTTTCACAGCTGCTGTTACAATGCAGAATGATGTTAGTGCGTTCTGAGGGTCTGGCACAGGAAGTGAGTACACTGCCGAGAGGGGGGCTGGGCACGGGGCTGGGGGTCGTGTGAGTGTTGTAAAGTTTATCTGCCCACTACTGGCCGGGCGCTAGAACTACATCGTTTTTCAACCTCATGTGAACGCTGAAAAATTTGCATTAGGAGCCAGGTCGTTTTTGTTAATAGCCTGGAAACGTCTGCGCAGCGTCTCAGTATAAACAGGGCCTGACTGAAAGTAGTTGTGCTCCCCCTCAACCCTGATTAGCATTTGTATAGCTCACAGCATTCCCATTTACATGTTAAAGCCTCCTGTGGAGGAGGGAGGAGGGGACAACAAACTACCGTCAACAGCCGAATCCCAGAAGTTTCACAGTAATATACAGGGCCGAAAAGAGACGAAAATCACACTTTTCATGCAGTGCATGGATCTATTATAATAACTGGGTATTACAGCTTGGAGCTGAAGGACCCATGTGCTCACTGCAGACTAAACCAGACTAAAACAGACTCAACCAGTCTAAACCAGACTAAACCAGTCTAAACCAGACTAAACCAGAATAAACCAGACTAAACCAGACTAAAGTAGACTAAACCAGAATAAACCAGAATAAACTAGACTAAACCAGAATAAACTAGACTAAACTAGACTAAACCAGACTAAAATAGACTAAAACAGACTAAACCAGACTAGAACAGACTAGAACAGACCAAGCCAGACTAGAACAGACTAGAACAGACTAACCCAGACTAACCCAGACTAAATCAGTCTAAACCAGACTAAACCAGAATAAAACAGACTAAACCAGACTAGAACAGACTAAACCAGACTAAACCAGACTAAACCAGACTAAACCAGAATAAAACAGACTAAACCAGACTAAACCAGACTAAAACAGACTAAAACAGACTAAACTAGACTAAACCAGTCCAAACCAGACTAAACCAGACCGTTGTTTGGCCCTGTGGATGGGAAGTATATTTCATTTCATCATTTTTTTTTTTCATTTCATTTTCAACCCCTTTATTAATCCATTTCTGGGTCGGGGGGGTGGCAATGAGAGCTGCCACCCAATGCTCATAGCACCAGTCCCTCACTGATCTTCTGCAGGGGGTGAGTCCACAGGAAGATGGCTGCTCCATCAGTTGTGAAGACAGCCTTGATCTTTCAGCGGGGGGCTTCAGGCAACGTGGGGTTAAGTGTCTTGCCCAAGGACACAACGACAGCAGTCATCAGTGGGAGCAGTTGGAGTAGGTCCCATGGTGGGATTCGAACTCACGACCTCCAGGCCCAAAGGCCAATGCTCTACCAACTGAGCTACTGTCGCCCCAAAGTATATTTCTAAATATGGTATTGCACTTAAAGGCAAAACTTGCACTGGTCTGTTGGACTTGAACAAAAATAAACAATATTTGTGTTGCTTAAACTTAATGTATTCATCATTATTTAATGTTTACTAAAAATCCATGTGAAAAAAATGACTTCTCACTGTTCTCAGGTCAAATATTTATATGTGATTAAAATGTGATTAATTGCGATTAATTACTTACAAAGCCTCTAATTAATTAATCAGATTGTTTTTTATCGAGTCCCAGCCCTAGTTTTTGGGGAATAAGGGTTTTAGTTTTTAGTTTTATAAATTCACCACCACTGCTCCTGACGTAAGCCTCAGCAGCATCTGGGTCAAATGCAGAGTTTGAATTGTCCTACGAGGATTAATAAAGTTTACCTTTAACTAACACAAAATATTATCAACCTCAAACCGATGATGGACCTTTGATTTCTTAAACCATGAGTTCATTTAAACTTGGTTCAAAAGTCACTTTGTAATTAAGTCACAAACACTGACCTCAGTTTGTTCTGAAGAAACATTAAAAACATTAAAAACTGAGTCTTTCTATAGATTTGTTTTCAGTCACTTTTCTTTTCATGTTTTTATCGTTTCTCTTCCGTGCTCATTACATCATGTTTTCTTTATTCAGGTTGTGGAACTGTGGTTTGTCAGAGATCAGCTGTTCCTCTGTGGCCTCAGCTCTGGAGTCCAACCCCTCACATCTCACACTCCTGGACCTGAGTCAGAACAATCTGTCTGATTCAGCAGTGTCTGATCTGTGTGGTTTTCTACAGAGTCCAGACTGTCGACTGGAGACACTCAGGTCAGTTCACTGCACAGAAACACTACACACTAAAGTGTTTCATATGAAACTGCAAACACACTTTAAATGATTATAAATGATTCACACAAACATCTGTTACTGTCAATGTCTTTAACTCATGTTTATATTATGTTCAAATAGTTTCTCACATTTATGTACCACTTACATGGAACTTCAAAGCTACAACTGTGTTTAAGGCTGAGAAAAGTCATGTTTTTGGGGGAAAAAAGCGTTTTAGTTTTTTTCAATTCTTATAAAATCCAACATCAAAGAATCCTTAAAGTAAAGTGAAGCCTGTTCACACGAGACCATTTTAAAATTGTCGGTCGATTTTCCAAACCTGAGAGACCACACACACAGAGACAAAAATCAAGGGTCTAACCACTTTGGTCGTACAGTGTGTGGTGCAGCCACACGGCAAAATCACACAAACCACACACATCACACACGAACTGATTTCACCCCCGAGCATTCCCAGGTCAGACGGAAATCTCTGGAGATCAAGCGTGACTTCAGAGTAAACAATCATGGCAGACGAAGAGGATGCAGTGGTGATAGTTTGTGTTGCCATAGGTCAAACTACACTGTAAAACCCAACAGGTTAGATGGACTCAAATGATTTGAGGAAACTGTTCCATTCCATTCCATCTTCTTCTGCTTCATCCGTTGCCGGGTCGCGGGGGCAGCAGTCTAAGCAGAGACGCCCAGACTTCCCTATCCACACACACTTTCTCCAGCTCGTCCGGGGGGACCCCGAGGCGTTCCCAGGCCAGTTGAGAGACATAGTCCCTCCAGCGTGTCCTGGGTCTTTCCCGGGGCCTCCTCCCGGTGGGTTGTGCCCGGAACACCTCCCCAGGGAGGCGTCCAGGAGGCATCCGGAACAGATGCCCGAGCCACCTCAACTGGTTCCTCTCGACGTGAAGAAGCAGCACCTCTACTCCGAGCTCCTCCCGTGTGACTGAGCTCCTCACCCTATCTCTAAGGGAGCGCCCAGCCACTCTGCGGAGGAAGCTCATTTCGACCGCTTGTATCCGCAATCTCGTTCTTTCGGTCATTACCCAAAGCTCATGACCATAGGTGAGGGAGGGAACGAAGATTGACCGGTAAATCGAGAGCTTTGCCTTTCGGCTCAGCTCCCTCTTTACCACAACGGTCCGATACAGCGACCGCATCACTGCGCACGCTGCACCGATCCGCCTGTCAATCTCACGCTCCATCCTTCCCTCACTCGTGAACAAGACCCCGAGATACTTGAACTCCTCCACTTGAAGAAGGACCTCTCCACCCACCTGTAGAGGGCAAGGCACCTTTTTCCGGTCGAGCACCATGGCCTCAGATTTGGAGGTGCTGATTCTCACCCCGGCCGCTTCACACTCGGCTGCAAAGCGCTCCAGTGCATGTTGCAGGTCCTGGTTTGTTGGAGCAAACAGGACAACATCGTTCGCAAACAGCAGAGATGAAATCACCCAGGACCTCAAGTGGGAGCCGACCATCAGCTCCTCATCAAGAAGGCCCAGCAGAGGATGTACTTCCTGCGGCAGCTCAGGAAAGCCAAGCTGCCTGCACAGATGTTGATGCAGTTCTACACGGCCATCATCGAGTCCATCCTCATCTCCTCCATCACCTCCTCCATCACCTCCTCATCACCTCCTCATCACCTCCTCCATCACCTCCTCCATCACCGTGTGGTTCGCTGGAGCCACAGTCAGGGACAAACAGAGACTACAGTGCATTGTGCGCTCTGCAGAGGAAGTGATCGGCCGCAGCCTTCCATCGCTGCAGGACCTGTACGTCGCCCGAGCTCGAGGCCGGGCTGGTTGTATCACAGCCGACCCCTCTCACCCTGCACATGGACTATTCCAACCACTCCCCTCAGGCAGGAGGCTGCGGTCCATCAGGACTAGAACCTCCCGCCACAAGAACAGTTTCTTCCCCTCTGCTGTTGGACTCTTGAACACTTCTTAACCTGTCCCCCCGCCCTTTATAAAGTCACTTTACTGCCCATCAGCCATCATACGTCACTTTACTTCACTGTACTGCTGTCACCTTACATTGTGTGCACCATGTGCACTTGTATATTGTATATAGTAACTGTAACTCTATTTTAAATTTAAATTTATTCCTTAGAAGTGTTTTTTATTCTTTATTTTTATTATCTCTTTCTGACTGTTGCACTGAGCCAAAGCAATTTCCAAGTCTGTGATTTCTGTTACTTACGTGGCAATAAAAATGATTCTGATTCTGATTGTGATTCTGAAATCCTGTGGTCCCCGAACCGGACCCCCTCCGACCCCTGGCTGCGCCTAGAAATTCTGTCCATGAATACAGTGAACAGAACCGGTGACAAAGGGCAGCCCTGTCGGAGGACAACATGCACCGGGAACAGGTCTGACTTACTGCCGGCAATGCGAACGCATAGGAAACTGATTCCACTAATACGTTTAGTTAATCAACTTAAACCAATGAAGTTCTACCAGTACTCAAATTGAAATGATCATGTGAACTCAAATACTTGGGTAAAAAATGTATTAAGTTAATGAATTGGACTCTTACTACACAAACATGTAAACTCAAATAAAATAGTCTCCATACTCAAATGCTGTATTACTCAGGACTTATTTAAATAGGTTAATTTTACTTATACATTTGAAACACCTTAACTCTATGGTTTAAAATGTTGTACCCAATAGCTTCACTCTCATAAACCCAGTTTAAATGGTTTGCTTAACATTGTTGAGGTACGACTAAAATGATTGATAAAATAAAGTATCACCTTTTCCCAATGAATGAATGAATGAATGAATATTTTATTTAAGTGTCATGCACATATGTGCCCAGCCCACATGGGCTTATATGACACTATAAACATAACTTGGAAGACGACCATTTAAACAATATGTTCAATATACAATATACATTTCACAGAAAAATCAAGAATCTGGATACAAAGCTTTCAATCTCATTGTCCAGGCTTTCTCCACATATCTTGCCAAACAAAAAATTGAATTTCTAAATAACCAACTCAACATATCACCTTCTGCCAACCAAAATAGATCAGGATTACTGCATTCGACTCTTTCAAACAAAGCTGTTCTTAAATCATTATACAATGGACAATAGAACATAAAGTGAAATTCATCCTCCACCACACATAGATCACAAACATTACAAAGTCTGTTCTCTTCAGGTACCCCTCTGTAACGACCCACCTCCACCTCTAGAGGCAGCACTCCTGCTCTGAGCTGAGGACACAGAGACCTCTGTCCTCTTTTCAAATTATATTTCACATAAATCTCTGTTGAAAAACATTCTTTAATCTGAATATAAGTTCTCAATTTCGGTTTTCTTAGCAATTCAATTTTCCACTGCTCTTTGTAATGATCAAATAGTATCATGAACATGTTTATTGACAAAACACCTCTTATAAACTGGTTCCAGAGACTAGTTGTATAACATTTAAGGAAACATCTGGCTTGTCACAATTATATTCACTACTTGCACAAATCCCATAATACTTAGCGGCGCTGGGGGTAACCAATATAGGCTGTATGAAGGAACAGGTTTGTTTAAGATTGTGTTTGTCGAGTTTAAACTTCTCGCAAGGTTTAGGGAAGCTAATATCAGGCTCTAAGTTTTAAGCTCACAATGCATATGGGCAAGCAGCGAATTACTAGTTTGGCTCAATATTTATCTGTAAATGAAGATTGAATAATGTATTTAAAAGAAAATTACAAGGCACGTTTATGATCAATGTTTGATTATTATTGTAATTTTTTTTACATTTTTTGTAAAACAGTGCTCTCCATCACAATGAGATATTTTGTGCATCTCATGAAACAAAAGGGAGCTAAAATGGTGCATTCATATATGTATAGTTAGCGTAGTTCAGATTAGCCCTGCTGCATTGCAAAAGCACTGTCTAACAAAAATAGTTATTGTGACAGGCCAAGGAACACTATTTTTGAACACAACAGATTGGCATTTTTGGTCTACTAGACATCTGTACATCAGAGAACAAATTATATTCCTCTTTTTAGTTGATGAATTGAACACTAAGGTTACATGTTAAATAATTGGTACTTCAAATGAATTCCAACTACTTTTATATAGTTAAATACTGATGTCATCTGAACAAAGCACTTCAATGGTTGTTTCTGCACCTTATTGTTTATGCTACCCTTTTAATGTCTTGTGACGATCGTTTGTATTTTTAGTCTGTTTTTATTTTGTCTCATGGTTGCAATCTGGAACACAAATGCAAAAGCACCCAATGTCCATCCATCCATCCATTTTCTACCCTTTAATCCATTTCTGGGTCAGGGGTCACATTGGGTCAGCACCCAATGTGTTTTTTTATAATAGAAATGGCAAATAAACTAAATTAAAAAAAAGTTGTCAGTGGTGCCTAATTAATTTTGGTCGGAGGCCGAATAGTGATTGTGGGGGGCCACACGTTTTTCTGGAAAATTTGTTTAAAGCTTTTGCATCTTTCTCTTAAAATTATGATAAGCATGTGTCTTTGATGTCTAAAATAGCTCCGATCATTTTGGCACAGAATCCTTCATACATAGGTCAACCAAAATGCCATCAATTTATCAACTAAAACTTCAGCTCAGCACTAGATCGATAAAGACTACTCATTTAACACATTTTGAAGTGACTGCAGTTTTGATTTAAGCTGCCGTCTATCATTGTGTAGTTTTAAAAGAATCACTTGAATGAACTCAAAAAAGCCAATGCACTTCTCCGGGTAGCTCAGATGCAGAGCATAAATCAACCCAAACAAACACACGAGAGCATCAGTCCATGATGTGCTGGACATTACAACCTGGTCCTCGAGCACAATGAAGACTTTTTGAGTTGAGAATGGAACACCGCCTGGGACATCATCAGCCATAGCCACAAGTGCAACAGTTCTCTCTTGAAAATCCATTTCGTCCTGCATGGGGGAGAATAATCCAGTTATCCATTTGTACAAATCAATTTACTATAGACGCCGCCCACAACCAACAGAATAGAACCCTTAACCATTTATTTTTTTTACCTTGCATATCCGGAAGAGATCAGATGAGTCCTCCTTCAAATGGATTATTAGGCCGGACAGGCTACTGTTCTAATGACATTCATGTCATTCTTCTCCTGAAAAGACAACACATTAACAAACATCTAAATATGATGATTTGAATTTAAGTCACTTACCTGTTCATAAACTGTCAGAAGTTGTTCCATCTTTTCCCCCCAGGGACCTGATCTCTTCTTTTTGTAAAGCTCAATGAGTTTTGGTGCGTATTTATCAAGCGAAGCATAGAAGAGATGGGGCAGGTTCTCATTAGTTATCCAAAGAAACTCGCTGTAGAGCTGGGGGGAGGGAGCATGAGGTGTCAAAAATGTAGAGCACAAATAAAACATGTTTTTCCAGTAAATGTGATTTCTTTGCCCTCTGTTAAAGATTTACCTTTTAACATGTTTCGTCGGTCTTGCCTTAGTCTTCGCAGGGGATGACAACCACCTGAAAAAATGAAAATAAAGAAATCATGAGAACTCGAGATTATATATCAGCAAAAACATTAAGACTTTTTAATGTATACACCTTTTGAAAACAAGACTTAAGTATAAATACTGACATAATACTGATTGACATGGACTGACCCTCAAAATTTGAGTGTGAAAATCACATCTAAAAAAGAGGTAGTCGTAATAAGGCTTAATCTTAAAACAACGTAAAGACATGTATTTTTCTGTATGTATTTACATGTCGATAAATAACTGTACGAAACATAACATTGAATTATTTCATAATTTCACTGCTGAAACGACTGAAACGTAAATGTAAATCTGTCAAGTCACTCGTCAAACTGAGAAGGCGGGACTTCCTGTGCTTTGGGCGAGTCAATTTCACTCAGTTTCTGAGGCTCCTTTTTATTAAACTCTGCAGGGTTCCCCTGAAGTGAAATTGACTTGCCAAAGCACAGGCCGGACCAAGTCCCGCCTTCAGTTTGACAAGTGACTGACAGATTTACATTTCATGGTCGCAATGAAATCAATTAAATGTGTGTGTGTGATTGATATATTATGTTTCTTAAAATGTATTGACAAAAGTATTTCTGTAAACATTGTTTCATCACATGTATTGGCACATTTAATTATATAAATATTACATCTTGGATCTTTGTCTAATAATTTTAATAGCTTCTTTGTAAATGTTGGGCCGGAGTTGGCTAGTAAAATCCCTACTGGTATAGAAAACCGATGTGACAATTGGCAGCCAAAATCAAATGCATGTTCATTATTTCTGTATGGAGTGACTGAAGCTGAATTAATAGAGATTGTCACCAAGTTCAAGAATAAAACTTCAACAGATTGTTACGATATTGATATGACTGTGATAAAGCAAATTATACATACCATTTCTAAACCATTGACACACATATGCAATTTATCATTCCAGACAGGAACATTTCCCAACAAAATAGCAAACGTAATTCCTCTTTATAAAGATGGCAACAAACACATCTTCACCAACTACAGACCGGTCTCCCTCCTCCCCCAGTTTTCTAAAATATTAGAGAAAATCTTCAAACAAAGATTAGACATGTTTATAGATAAGTGTAATATTTTAAATGAAAGTCAGTATGGTTTCAGGTTAGGAAGGTCGACATCAATGGCAATAATTGATGCAGTTGAAGAAATCACAAACCAATTAGACAAGAAAAGATATGCAGCTGGATTATTTATTGATTTAAAAAAAAGCATTTGACACCCTCAATCATGAAATATTGTTAAAGAAGCTGGAGAGATATGGTATTAGGGGATTGGCTTTGAGCTGGATTCAAAGTTACCTAATGGGAAGACAACAGTTTGTGAAGATGGGTGAATTTGAGTCTAAATGTTTGAACATTACATGTGGAGTGCCACAGGGTTCTGTACTGGGTCCAGTATTGTTTAACTTGTATATGAATGATATATTTAATGTTTCTAAGGCACTAAAATTAATCCTGTTTGCAGATGACACTAATATATTTTATTCTAGTGACAGTTATTGTGACCTAATTCACACTATAAATAATGAGTTACATAAATTAAAATCTTGGTTGGATCGTAACAAACTTTCTCTAAACTTAAGTAAAACCAAAGTAATGTACTTTGGACATTACAAACAAAATTCAACTCAAATAATAAATGTAGATGGTGTTGGTATAGACACTGTGTCGGGAATAAAATCCTTAGGAATAATCATAGACAGCAAATTGAGCTGGAAAGCACGCATCAAACACATACAAAATAAAATATCTAAGAGTGTCGCAGTTATTAATAAATGTAAGATGACAAAGGGGGCACGACTCAACAAACAGTGCCCCGATTGAGACGTTAACCAGCCGAGATAGAGTAAACATGCGATCTGGGAATGTCCATCCCAGAGCATACATCCGAGACATAAAAAGGTCGAATGGAGGACTATCATTAGCCACAAAGATAACAACCTTCAACCTGGGACAATGATCGACCACAGAACCAAACATCTCTGCCCCCCTATCCGGCGAGATCAAAGATCAAATCGGGTCTGCACACTCTCTACCAGGCTCAGGACATTCTTCCCAGGCAGACTGGCGATCCACCAACGGCGTTCTGACGCCCCCCAGTGGACACGGGACGCTAGCACACCCGAGATAAACATTCGGAACCATCGCTCTGTGAAGTCATTATTCTGATAACCTTTACTGTGCTCTACACGTGTGTACCATGGTCTGTAATGTAAATGCGCTGTGTGTCTGTATATGTGTTATAAAACATCAGTGTATGTGTATGCCGTTATAACATGTCTGTCCAGGGAGACGCACAAAGATGACGTCATAGACGAGCCTCCTTTGGAACACAATAAAACCACACACCACCCAGAGAAACTTTCTCTTGGCATCTTGTAATCAACTTAGCAACCAGGTACGCGTCTCCAACGCGACCTCTGGGCCTGCAACAACTTGGGCCCCTATACCTCCACGAGGACAGCTAACAACACCCGCTGTCCGAGACAACGTACTCTCATCCACCAGCCACTTTCCGGCTCTCTGGACGCCTCCACATACGACGTTTTTCTAGGCAGCGTACGTGTGTGGGGATTTAAAGTTTGGATCGGACCTGCTGGCCTTCGCCTCTCCTGCCCGAACAAAGGAGCACGTGGACTGTCCACCCCCCCCCCCTTCTTCAATACGGACTACGTCAAAGTAAGACTGTTCTAATTGCCACGTTAATGTGTGATTCACGTGATATGTTTAACATCTCTGTTTAATGTGACCAAACCCCTCCTTGTTGATATTTTTCTATTTTTGTATGTAGTCAATAAACCCACGATAAACTTAAGTCATCGTCAAAGTGTCCTTTTTATAAATCTTTTGATATCCCTGGCTGATTTCGAACTCAAAACCTATCAGATTGTGAGACTGATCGAGGCAGATTAGTATTGTATCTGTTGTAGACATTCAAACTCTACTGGTGCCCCTAAAAATAAATTCAGATCCCTCTGGGTGGAACGGCGAGACTCTTTTCATACCCTACATATCTGGTGCCCCGTTTGTGAGATCCGCGCAAATATCTAGATTGATAAACTCGTACTCTGATAATTTGACCGAAAACGCTGGCTTATTATTACCAGCGCTCCAAGTGCTCACCCCCATCTCCTCACCCCCACGCGTTTACGTGCGCTACCTCGCTGCTAGATTGATTAAATAGTCAATCGAGCTCCCCTGCGCCCCGCTTGCGATAAAGCGACCCCTGCATGCAATTTTCTTTTTTTTTAAGGCTGTACTAGTAGCCTCAAATCCCGACCAGTATCGGGTACTACATGACTTTGAAGCGAAGCGACTCGTAAGGCCTGCGAGCGCGACGCCTGTTTACGAAGCCGCCATTCCTCACCGAAGGCAGGCGCATAACACCCGTTCCCACGGGAACAACCAAAACTCCTGTGCCCAAAACACAAGCTTACAGAGCCCACCCTGTGCGCCAATCCAAGGACACAGGCTGGGGCTCACAGACGCCGTCTCAATTGTGCTTGTGTCTGTTCCTTTGTGTGCTCTTTCACAGCTAAAGAGATTTTTAAACCGCACGCCACGTGCGGCCGGAGCTGGAAGGTCCTATTTATGTATAAATGCTGTTGATAGCAGCCACTGTATGAGTAACCGCCATTCCTCACCGTAGAAAGGCACAAAACTGCCCTCTCCCACGGGAACAATACCCCTGTGCCCAAAACATAAGCTTACAGAGCCCACCCTGTGCGCCAATCCAAGGACACAGGCTGGGCCTCACAGACGCTGTCTCAATTGTGCTTGTGTCTGTTCCTTTGTGTGCTCTTTCACGGTTAAAGAGATTTTAAACCGCACGCCACGTGCGGCCGGAGCTGAAAAGTCATATATATGTATAAATGTTGTTAATGGCAGCTGCTGTATGAGAAGCCACTGTTCTGCTGTTAACCTCCTGCTAAACCTGTCTCTTACCACTCTGTCTCTTCGCCTGCTCGCCACGGCACAGGCAACTTCACACACACACACACACGACAAAGCTGTGCTGCACATCCAGGCCGGACACTAAAACCCACCAGCGCGCCATTGCGTATAGCTGTGCCTGTGCGAATCGTATAGCTTGCTGCGATACTTTTGTTGTTGAGATTAACACTAGCAAACCCATGGAGGTGCCATTTGGCACTTCTACCTAAAAAGCCCACCACGGTGCCAAATGACTCCAAGGATTTTAGCTAACAAACTAAATCACCTGTGAACGGCCAACTTTGTTATGTAAATAAGGCCATTATCACAGGCTGAGCTGAAGTTGCTCAACCACTTTACTTTGTCTTCTTCGGGAGAGGGAGGATCTGAGTTAAAATGAGTTAAATCTAGTGTCATGCTGACTTTAGTTAAAAAATAATAATGAAAATAATAAAGTGAATTGAAACCTGAAAAAGTGCATCACCTTCTCAAAATGAAAAGTTTATTCCTCAAAAGCAAGTCTTCATGTCGAGGAAACTGTCTGTCTCAAAATAATAAGTCTTAACAACATGGAGTATGAACAACAGTCAAATGACTTCGTCACGTTTTCATTGTGACACTTTACTCTCTGTGTTTTCAAAGCAAAAAATCTGATCTTGGTGAGCACTGTACAGCTGAAAACTACAGTAAAGTTACACACAACTGTATTTAGTGAGAGTAAAAGAACATTTATACTGTATGTACTGTATGTGTGTGTGTGTTTGTGCATGTATGTATTTACTGTGTGTGTGTGTTTGTGCATGTATGTGTTTCGATGTATGTCTGTGTACTGTATGTCTTTCACATATTTACTGCATATGCTCTTTGCAATTCTACAGCATTGTGCAACAGAAATACAGTCACATACATAGAGCAAACATACAGAATATCATTATGGTAGAACTGTGACGAATGTAAACAATAAAACACACACCTCGTCATGAGTGAAGCTGAAATTCAAAATTAGGAAAGATTTTCTGGATATAAAAAGATAAAATAATGTATGAAATTAGTTTGACAGATTTTGGTTTTGAACAGTTTTGTATGTGATGACCAAAGCGATGAAATGAGGACTACTGGTTTTACAGAAACTATTCAGTCGTGAAAAGTATGTTTCATTCTGACTGACAGGACAGAAGCAAATGATGTTATAAAACAGCAGAGAACTGTATGAAAGTAACTGATACATGTCCAAAAGCATTTGTAAAGTGTTCAAAGGAGAAACTGCCGCGATGATGTCACACACGACTCAATGTTGTGGAGGTTCTACCGTAATGATTTTTTGTATGTTTTTCTACGTAAATACTGTATGTGTACTATTTTTGTTGCAGAATGCTGTAGAATTGCAAAGAGCATAAGCAGTAAATATGTGAACATACAGTACATACATATGTATCACTAAATACAGTCACAATGAAAACATGACTAAATCATTTGACTGTTGTTCATAAACACTGATGTCAGGACTTATTCTTTTGAGACACAGACCGTTTCATTGACATGAAGACTTTCTTTTGAGGAATTAAGTTCGTGACTTTTTAGCAGGTTATCCATGAGGTTTTGCAGTTTGCACTCATTGTTCTGAGAAATGCACTAACTGTTGTTAAAATGTGAAGAATTATGTGAAAAATGCACCAAAGACACTGAGAAAAACTGATTACAAAATATATACAGCGCATTCTCAGGGTACACAGCACTGCCATGGCATGTGTATCTGTGGTCTCACAGACTACTGTAGTACTCTTGCAGCTCTCCCTCCCCCGCACGAATAAACAAAGCCCACCCCAGCCCCCTGCTGTTATAAGTCATTACCTACATTTGCAAATCAATACATGCAAATGTTAGCAGCCAACCTAGCAAGTTAGCTCCCTCTTCTCAAAATAGGGGCCAATTTAGGTTGGGTTTTCTAGTGTTAATGCTACCTTCCTGTGTCTCCATGCCACATGCTATTACTGAACTGCATTGCTTTGTTGTTTAGACTAATGCTAACTTCCGGTTTCTCCTCACTACTTTCGATTACTAAACTGCATTGCTTCTGTTGTTTAGACTAATGCTAAATTCCTGCTTCTCCTCACTACATTCTATTACTAAACTGCATTGCTCTGTTGTTGATATTAGTGCTACCTTCCTGTGTCTCCATACTACATGCTATTACTGAACTGCATTGCTTTGTTGTTTAGACTAATGCTAACTTCCGGTTTCTCCTCACTACTTTCGATTACTAAACTGCATTGCTTCTGTTGTTTAGACTAATGCTAAATTCCTGCTTCTCCTCACTACATTCTATTACTAAACTGCATTACTGTTGTTGTTTAGACTGGTGCTAACTTTCCTGCTACCGCTAACGCTAACTGCTACCGCTAGTGCTACTTCTGACGCCACTGCTACCACTAGTGCTACTATTAACACTACCGCTACGCTAGTGCCCTGAACGCTATTGCCGCGCGCGTAACTAAACCCTCCTACGCGCGCCGACGCTGCTAACCCCAACCCTCTTCACTGATACGCAGGTGAAGAGGTACTAAGGCCTGACACACACCTCAGGATCCGCACCGACACACACACAACAGCTAAACAACCCACTCTGATACTACTTCCCTCCTTTCCTCCTCCCACCGTGTCATGCACGCGCGCTCGAAATCACACTTCACACACACTCATGTTGTCCATACTCAAGTATGGACAACAATGGCGACACCTCGCCATGCCCGAGCAAACAAACTGACGACATGGAGGAACGAGAGGTAGTGGACAACTTCCTGCGTAACTTCACCGAAAAGTTCTCCCTGGGGGCCTATGACACGCTTGAAAGCGGCTCGCCCTCTGAATTACAGGATGCCACCTCCATCTTGGTGTCCGATGCTATAACAAAAAAACTTGAAGGTAAGACCCTAACCCAGTGGCTAGGACAACTAGCCGCAGTCTCCAGAATAACCTTGCGCGACTCCGAAGCTCAGAAAGAAAAGCTTCAAGACACGGTAGGTGAACTACAACGGCAACTAGCGGAAGCTAGAAAGTCCGTCGCAAACCTTAAAGAACACCACCAACAGGTAAGTAGAGACCACCAACAGGGACTGGACGTTACTCCAAGCGCGACCATGGATCTTGACCGCGCATCGAGAATCAGGGCCGCTATGATGGCCGGAACCAGTCAAGAAAATGCCTCCCGGTCACAGTCCCCTCCCTCCGACTACGGCTACTACCCAGTGAGCAGAGAGAGACGCGAGCAGAGAGAGAGAGACGTGAGCAGAAAGAGAGAGACGCGAGCAGAGAGAGAGAGGCGTGAGCAGAGAGAGAGAGAGAGAGGTGAGCAGAGAGAGAGAGAGAGAGGTGAGCAGAGAGAGACGTGAGCAGAGAGAGACGTGAGCAGAGAGAGAGAGAGACGTGAGCAGAAAGAGAGAGACGTGAGCAGAGAGAGAGAGGCGTGAGCAGAGAGAGAGAGAGGTGAGCAGAGAGAGAGAGAGGTGAGCAGAGAGAGAGAGACGCGAGCAGAGAGAGAGAAAGGTGAGCAGAGAGAGAGAGACGCGAGCAAGAGAGAGAGACGCGAGCAGAGAGAGAGAGAGATGCGAGCAGAGAGAGAGAGATGCGAGCAGAGAGAGAGAGATGCGAGCAGAGAGAGAGAGATGCGAGCAGAGAGAGAGAGATGCGAGCAGAGAGAGAGACGCGAGCAGAGAGAGAGAGAGACGCGAGCAGAGAGAGAGAGACGCGAGCAGAGAGAGAGAGACGTGAGTCCGCGTGTCTATGGTCCGCGCTCGGAGCCCAGACGGCAGTGCGTTCACTGAGCGGAGGATGTAACGTAACGTTCGGTTTATCAAAACATATCACAATATTTAATGTATATTAAATAAATTCTAGTGAATTTCACCTAGATTTTTTCAGACATTAAAGACAAGATGTTATATAATAATTGTTTAATGAAAAAACAATTTTGCCACAAGCAACCAAAAGATGTGCCTCAGACAAGAATCGAACCTGGGCTCTCCAGGTCCCAGTCTTTGATGCTAACCATTGGGCCAACATAGCACCTCTGGGCTAGACAGGTTTGCACGCAGTCTTATACCTGAGCGTCTAAGTCACTGGCAGAGCTAAAGTGGACTTAGCCTGCCACCTTGTGGCGATAAGATGTACTATTTTTCACGCAGCTGCGTGATTCCCGAGAAGCGTGAATGAAGACGACAAAACGGAATGGGACCTACTGTATAGAGGAAGGTGGCTGGTGATTGGAGCAAATTATTTTGATCTCTCTGGCGTGTGACCTGGGGGTCACGAGTGATATCCCACTAGCGAAGTCCTAAGGGACTACGCACCTATTCGTAGAACTTACGTTACATTAAGTAACTATTAATTCTTTCTGTTCAGCCCTCCCCAACACGCTAGCTTTCACGGCCAAGCTTACAATGTTAAACCGGCTAACGCTAGTGGAGAGCACATAGTGCCTATGTAACGCGGGTGTCCTATTTTGGACTGATTTGACAAAAGTAATACCAATTGTTTTTGCAATAAAGGACACACCTACCTTGTCTTGTTCACCAGGAATATATTTCGACCCACAGCAAAGCCAAAGGAACACTTCTACTCAGGTTCCAATCTTCCAAGACGTATCGCCAGACTGGCTTGAACCAGTGGAGGCGGGTCCCGGCTCAAAAACATCCATGAGCCTATCTCCGCCGTTCTAACTAATGTGCCATCACTTCCGCGGTCTATGAGCAAATTCAAAATGGTGGTCTTGGTCCAATGCTACATTCCAGATGTGTGTCAAAGCTGAGGGGAGTTTTAAGTGGTAGGGGAATACGGTGCATCCATGTTGTTGAAAGTTTGAATCATGTTTAATGTTCTTGTTTTCGGGTCATGATAATCTACAATCTCAAGCTGAAAAGGACAAACTGATAATGTCAAGCAGATATCAGTTGTCTGGCCACCGCCAAGAAGTCCATATATGGAAATTGGCCGAGAGGTTATAGTGGAGAATAAATCTTGCGTGCGGCTCCATGCGATTGTCAGTTTTCCTCATTTATTGTTGATCTGATTTAATAAATGTACTCTCTAAACTTTATTCTTGACTCCTGGGGGAGTTATTGTTATAAAGTTAGGCTGCTACACCTACACAAACTCCACTCAGAAGAGGAGCGAGAGCGCTATCCACTCTGGCACTAGGTGCATAGTGCTTATATTATTTGTCAGAAACGCTCACACCTTGTTACTAATGTCTACTTTGACCATGCATATGCTCGTGGGCTCTTTATGTTCTTTTGTTTGAGGGAATGCTGTCAAACCAAGTGGACGCATATGGCGCAACTCTTCCCTGTGTGTGATGTCTGGGCAAATAACGTTTGTGTGGATATTCAGTGTGGACCTCATATGTTAATGCAAGCTTCCCACCCTGCCTTCAACATATTGTGCACCCAGATCAAAACTAACTGTTGTTCATCATTGTCAGAACAGAGAAATCACACTTTTTATAGGGTCTTTAATAGTGTGCAGTGCAATTTTTTTTAAAATCATTTTGTCAGTGTTGTTGTTGTTGTCACATTGATACCCCACAGTGGAAGTCATGAATGGGTTGTAGTAATGTTGATGTCATGTCTTGTCATTTTCATCCCCTTTATTATTCTATTTCTGGGTTGGGTGGGTGGCAATCAGAGCTGCCACCAAAATCACATGGTAACAGCCCCTCGCTGATCCTCCTGCAGGTGGTGGGTCCACGGGAAGATAGCTGCTGCTTCGACGAAGATGCGGGGGCATCAGGCAATGTGGGGTAAAGTGTCTTGCCCAGGGGCACAACGACAGTAGACTACAGTGGGTACAGTACAGCTCCACGACCCATGTCTTTCTGTTCCCACTGTCTAGACAGTGGGAACAGAAAGACATGGGTCGTGGAGCAATAGGTTCAGAGATCAATGCTCTACCAACTGAGCCACTGTTTCCCCATGTTGATTTTTGGTTTGCTAAAGACGCTAACATATCAATTTCTCAGATGTTGTACTTGTTTGGGTAATTGATGTGCAAATTTCTAACCCGAGCTTAAAAACAAAATACTTTATCAGTTTAGTTCATCTTTATAATAGATATAACCACTGTTTTGGCTGGAACGCTGTAGAAATGTCGGCCATTTTGATTTCAATTATCGAAGGAACATTTCATTAAAAAAAACTCCTAAAGAAAACCGTTCCAAAAATATTTGAGAATACTACAGTCTTAATTTTTTGGTAATGTCACTATTATGGAGGTGGACCAATATGTCTTCACTTAAAATAGAGTATAATTTAAGATACAGTAGGACTCAGGGATCACAGACATATTTTCTCTACTTTTGAAGGTATTTTGGGATTATATCAGGTGAACTTGTTGAAAGCAGATGTTCCTGTTTTCCCATATCTCCCCTTATCTGGCCAGTCTTTACCTCTGCACTCCGCACCCTAAAGACACAAATCCAGTCTTAGTTCCCCACAGTCCACTCTGCTCACCCTCTGCTTAAGCCTCTTATCCGTGCACCAAGCAACACTATAATGCCTCGAATCCAGTCCAGTCATCTCGCTAAGAAATCATGGTATTTCTTTATTTTGGCGGGGTGTGTCTCTGGAAACATAGATACTATACTGATCCCCTGTAGGAGAAATTCAGGTGTCCAGTTGCAGCAGAAACACATCCATCCACACAAACAAAACAAATGAATAGGTAATTCTAAAAGTAGCTAACAATAGTAATAAAATGCAACAGCACCTAAGGTCACTGGAGCATTTTTGTGTGTTAATAAACAACTTAAAAGTGGGGTTTGCATAAGTGATCACACACCATTTCTCAGAGTATTTTAGAGACTGCAAATCTACCAAGATTCACCTGTCTGCACAAACTCTCAGCTTGAACAAGGACAACACTGATCACAGATGCACTTAAGCCTTACAGTACGTGTTGTTGACACCAAACACATACACCAAATGTATCACTTAAAAATGGAAAGGTAAATTGACAGATTTATACCCGTACAAGCACATTCTATGTTTGATAAGCTACAGACTGTTTAAATTGGACGGACTTGGAGGAGCTGCAGACATAATTATGATACAGAAATGTGTATCCTTTAACTTTCACTTGACTCATCTACAGTGTGTCCATTCATGGGAGTGAATCTGTATTTCACTGTGGTTCTCCTTGAGGTTTTTCTATTCCCATAGATTTGTTCCTGCTGAAAGACGATCATGGTTGTTTCATTTTCTTGGCAAACCAACAATCTTGTAAAGTCCTTCAAGACTTCTGTCAGACTGCTGTGCTGACTTTGCTATGTACAAACATTAATATATTTGATGATATTTTGATTCAATTTGACATGAATATCTTCCATTGATTCCATTTGTCAATTCTAAGCTGTCTACTTCACAGTCCTCTCCTGTGTGCCCCAGGAGACAGGCAGGCTTCTGATGAACACAGAGAGCCAGAACTAATCAGTCGGATCGATCCAGAGCAGCTCTTCTCCTGATGGTCAGCACAAAACAAAGTGTTTATTAAGACCGACCTTCCCTCCACGCTCCATGTCCCTGTTCTGTGTTCCACAACAGCAGCACATAGAGGGGATGTCCACTATCTCCTCTAACATGCTGTGCATATCGTGGGTTCAAACACAATTGTGTAGCTAACATTAGCTTAGCCACGGAGCTGGTGTCGCACGTGCAGCAGTCCGTTGTTGCTAAGTAACGTCAAGAATCAGAAGAATAACGTGTGCGTGATGACATCATTCGCCCAAGTGAGTATTAAATCTTGACTTTTGCGAGTCTTTTGTTAGCTCTGCAAACTTCGAGAATCTTAATTTTTTATGCCCTGGTCATCCCTTGTATTTTCATGTCCGTAAAATAATTTTGTCAGTGTCCTAAGAATTAGTTGTGAAAATAACTAGCTAGCTGTGTTAGTTAGCAAACATGAGCTAATGTTTGCTAACTGGAGTTCATGAACGTGGCATATCTTTTTGAGTTGTTGCTTGGTCAACAATCTACAACTATCAAAATTGTGTTGTGCATTGGCCTTACTAACATTATTGTTGTTATAATGTTTGATTGTCATTAGAAGCATTTAAATGTGAGGAAAGAACATTATATTATTTCTGCTTTCTCTTTCAGCTTGTCCAAGTTGGTCTGGAAAAACATGTAACTACAGAGGCTCATGTTCTGATGGAGAGACTGGAAATGGGACGTGCATCTGTGACGTCGGTGTCTATATCCTCCTTTCTATTCTGACACATTGAGTCTGTGCTGATATGAATATGATATGTCTTTCAGGATAAATTCTCTGGTTTCGCTTGTAATGAGTGCAAAAACCCAAACGCATACGGAGTGAACTGTGACAAAGGTATTTTAACTCTGAGATATACGTTTCTGTTTTTTTTTTTTAAAGCATCACCTTGTGTAGAAAGTTTCTTCCTAAACTTTACTAATGCCAGCATGATGAAGTAACTATATCATATTCATTCTGTTTTGTGCCAGAACAGAATGAAACAATATCTTAGTAAAATGACATTTGTTTTGTGTTTCTATTATGTATTATTCATGTTCTTCGTGGCCTGTTGTTTGGTCTCAACTTCCTCACATACAGTAAATGTACTATAGGCTTACTGTAAATGCACAAACCATGTCAATCTACTTTATTCTGAACGTAAAAACATACTGACATGACATCGGCTTTCCTTATTTTATACAAAGATATGAAAAACGTCTAGCAGGAGATTATGTTTTCACCATGGCGTGTCTGTTATTCGTGCTGGATGTTAGCAGCATAACATAAAAGGCAGATTTTTACTTAACAGAACAAGGACCATTATTAGATTGAAGTCACCCTGATCAACCAGACCCTCTTCTTTCTGGCACATGTGAAAGCAGTATTGGAAAATCGTTATTAACACTGATGCATCTGGATCCAGGGTTTCTTTCCCTCCTTTTGCTCCTCTGTGCTCTACAAGCCGAGTCTGAGTCCGGTACCCAGACTCAGGACTAAACATGTGAAATCTGGAACAGTCTTTCTTGAAAAGCGAGACAGGCTTCCACTCTGACGACGTTCAAACCCAGTTCTGTTTAGTTGTTCATACGACTCAAGGAGTGTCTCTTTACTTGTCATTATTTGTGATTATAATAATTTTGTTAAGCAGTTTTAAAAATGTCTTTTTACAAATGTGTTTGCAATGCTGTTCATCCAACAAACCTCTGAATGACCTCAAAAATACGAAATGACTGAATTTACCCAACGAGAAGTGCTCAGCTCTGTTCCCCTGTCGTAATGAAATCTGTGTGTTTCAGAATGTGACTGTAACCGTGGCGTCTGTAACAAGGGCCCAGAGGGAGATGGACAGTGCTTCTGCCAGCCTCCGTTCACGGGAAAACGCTGCGACCAACGTAAGCAAAGCAAAATGTTACATTTCAAATTAGACAGTGAGATGACAACAACAATCTTCCATTTCAAACCATGGATGGATGAGAATATTTAGGAAAGAAATAAGAGCGAAATGATTGAACGCACAACACTGAAAACCAAAAAATACAAAAGACACTGGAGAAACAGCGCATTGAAAATAAATATCATCTAAAAGAACGTAGATTTTCTCAAACTTTTAATCAAAACACATACAATCAAGAACTACCACTGCTGAATTACAGTTATTGTTAGTATCATTAACAACGGTGTTAAAACATGCTCAAGTTACGACACAAAGAGAGACCCAAAAAGTGACACAAGACTGAATGTAAAAATTAACACGTTTATTAATGCAGAGGGAGGTCAGACTGGATGGTCCGTAGGTAAGTAACCCAGAAACTTCCTAGAACATAACAAGATAAGTGCAAGGAAGTCAGTAATTCGATACAATTCAGACATATTTATTCTATACAAAACCGTTGAATTCGCCAACACAGATCAGAGAAACACACAGTTCAAACACAACAAATGCTGTGATAAAAACACATAAAGCCATTGGTCCATAAGAGGCAGATTGGTCCATTAGAGGCAGATGACCAATGTCCACAAATGTTGTTGAATGTGTCACCTGGATCATCACAAGTGGATGAAAATTGAGGAATGAAGGACCAGTTTGAAAGGAAAATCTCCAAAACCTACACTAGCACCTGCTACAAACCGTCTCCCGCCTCTTAACAAACCATAATCTCTTAATGTGTGTGTGCAGTGAGCTCGGGTTGCCGCTCCTGCCCCCCGTACTCCTTCTGCAGAGGGGATGGAGACGCAGCTGTGTGTGACTGTCTGCCCGGACACAGAAAAACCTCTCAGGGAAAATGTGCAAGTGAGTAAACCGCTAGCGAACGGGGCGTAAGTCGGCTCGTCTCTTGGTCATTAAAGTTGGCTGTATGATTGTACCGACCTTCTTTGTTCATAGTTAACATGTGTAGTTTGTCCTAGCAGAAACAACGTCATCTTTTGCATATTTGTGTCTCCCTGGCAGCAGTGTTGCGGGTTTGATCCCACCTCCAGACGGGGCCTTCCTGTTTGGAGTTTGCATGTTCTCCCCATGTTTGCATAGGTTTCCTCTGGGTGCTCCAGGTCTCGCTTTCCTCTTCCAACGTATTATAGTCCCCCCCTTCAATCAATCAATCAATCAAAGTTTATTTGTAGAGCGCCTTTCATACACATGGCAACACAAAGCGCTTCACAGTCCACATCACAAATCATCACATAAAACAAACACCAGAATCACAATTAAAACATTAAAATCACACAAAAGATTAAAACACAATTAAAACATTAAAATCACACAAAAGAATAAAACCATTAAAACTTTCAAAATTACACAAGAAATTTAAAAAAATAAATAAATGACAGCAGTGCATTAAAAATGGAGATAAAATCCTTCAGTTGTATGCACAGGCAAGCAGAACAGTCTTTAACCTGGATTTGAACATTGACAGAGTAGACGCCTCCCTCACATTTTCAGGGAGATTGTTCCAGATCTTAGCTGCATGGATCTGAAACGCAGCCTCCCCATGTTTGGTTCTCACTCTGGGCACCAGCAGGAGGCCAGTCCCTGTGCTCCTCAGAGTCCGGGCTGGTTCATATGACACCAACATGTCACTAATGTATTCTGGTGCAAGGCCATGGAGAGACTTGTACACAAGCAGAGCCGTTTTAAAATCTATTCTTTGAGCCACAGGAAGCCAGTGCAAAGACCTGAGGACCGGACTAATATGGTCATACTTCCTGGTTCCTGTCAGGACTCTAGCTGCTGCATTTTGGATGTACTGCAGCTGCTTACAGGTCTGTTTGGACAGACCTGTAAGCAGGCCATTGCAGTAGTCTAGCCTGCTGGAGACAAATGCATGGACAAGAATCTCCAAGTCTGCCCTGGACACTATATTTCTAACTTTGGCAATGTTCTTCAGATGGTAAAAAGCTGTTGATGTTATTGATTTTATGTGGCTATTGAAATTTAGGTCTGAGTCCAGTATTACCCCCAAATTTCTGACCTTGTCTGAAGGAAGTAGGGAGAGAGACTGAAGTTGACAAATGACGCCCTCTCTTTGTTTCTGGGGACCAAAGACAATGATTTCGGTTTTGTCTGTATTTAGCTGGAGGAAATTATTTTGCATCCAGTCACTGATCTGTTGGATACAGTGAAGGAGCAAATCCAGTGGTCCATGTTCTCCTGCAGTCAGTGAGACATAGATCTGAGTGTCGTCAGCGTAATTGTGGTAGGACACTTTGTTTCTTTGTATTAACTGACCTAACGGCAGCATGTAGAGATTAAATAGGAGAGGTCCCAGGATCGACCCCTGTGGTACACCACAGGTCAGGGCCACATCATCTGAGACGCAGTCTCCAATCTCCACAGAGTACTTCCTATCCTCCAGGTAAGACCTAAACCAGTCTAGGGCTGTGCCAGTGACACCAGCCCAGTCCTCCAGTCTCTGCATGAGGATCTCATGGTCGACAGTGTCGAACGCGGCACTAAGATCTAACATGACCAAAACTGTGACTTTACCTGCATCAGTGTGAAGTCGAATGTCGTTTGTTACCTTCACTAGAGCGGTCTCAGTGCTGTGGTGGGGTCTAAACCCAGACTGGAACATATCAAAAGAATTATTCATTGTTAAAAATTCAGTAAGTTGTTGGGAGGCCACTTTTTCAAGAATTTTTCCAATAAATGGCAGATTCGATATGGGGCGATAATTTTGAAGTCCCGCAGGATCCAGACTGCTCTTTTTTAGGAGAGGTCTTATGACTGCTGTTTTTAGGGCCATAGGAAATGTTCCTGACGACAGAGACATGTTTACTATTTGTGTCAGTGAAGGTAACAAACTGCTCAGGACGGACTTCAGAAATTTAGAGGGCAATATATCCAGGCTACATGTGGAGGAGCTCAGACTCATGATTATCTTTTTGACAGTTTCAGTATCCACAGGTGCAAAGTGAGTTAGCTCAGAAAGCTTCTCTGGCTGTTGCATTGTTATACGTGCTGTGGAGGTGATAGTGTTTTTGATTCCTTGTACTTTGTCATCGAAAAACTGTGCGAACTCATTACACCTAGATTTAGAGGAAAATTCTAGGGGCAACTTTACAGGGGGGTTCGTTAATCTACCAACTGTTGAAAACATAACACGAAAATTGTTACTGCAACCTCCAATAATGTCAGAAAAATACATTTCTCTTGTTCTACGTAGAACCCGGTTAAATTCACCCAACTCATCTTTAAAGATTTCATAATCGCCCTGGAAATTGGACTTTCGCCACTTCCGTTCGGCCCTCCGGCACTCTTGCTTCTGTGCCCTAACCGAGTCTGCCTTAGTCCATGGGGCCTTTTTCTTACTGGTAACTATTTTAACCGTCACAGGAGCAATGGCGTCCAGAACAGTCAGAACACTGGTGGTGACAGAGTTATACAATTCATCAACAGTAGAGCATGGAGTTTTCTCAAAATTTAGCATTCCCATGAACAGTTCACTTGTGTTTTCATGTATGTGTCTTCTTCTAACAGTTGTAAATTCAGCTGGTGGTTTGCTAGCAAAACACATGTCAAAAAATACACAGAAATGATCTGACAAAGCAACATCAACTACATTAACATTTGATACATTAACCCCCTTTGTAATTAGCAGGTCAAGAGTGTGCCCCCTGCTGTGGGTGGGGCCACTCACGTGCTGAATGAAACCAAAGGTCTCAAATACAGAAGCCAGCTCCTTTGCATTTCTGTCATCAACATTATCAACATGTACATTAAAATCACCTGTAATAACTAAACTATCAAAATCTGTGCACACGAATGAAAGTAGTTCAGTAAAATGGTCAATAAAATCGCAACATGACTGTGGTGGCCTGTACAGGACAATGAAAAGAGTAGAAGATTGCTTTTGTTCCATTTTAAAAGAAATATACTCAAACGATGAACAATTTCCAAGGGGCATTCTATGGGAGACAAAGTGCTCTCTAAAAACTGCAGCTATGCCTCCCCCCCTTTTGTTTTCTCGTATTTCGGATTCGAATTTAAAATTGGGTGGTGTTGCTTCTATTAGAACTGCATTTCCTGTATTTTGGTCCAGCCATGTTTCAGCCATAAGCATAAAATCAAGATCATAAGAAGTGATAAAATTATTAATTAAAAATGATTTGTTACATAGAGATCTGACATTAAGCATAGCAAGTTTAAAAATAACGTCAGAGTCGATTAATGTGGTTGATTGATTTCTACAGGGAACAGAAATTAGATTTGCAGAGTTGGACCGTCTAACTGCTGTCCTGTTTTGATTTCGTTTTTTAGAATTTAAAAACATTTTTGAGCTGGTGCGAGGAACACACACAGTCTCAATTGGCCTAAAATGTGAAAACCCTTGTTGTTCTTTAGCTCCCAGAGTCAGAAGGGAGTCAGCACAGTTCAGTGTTTGGACTGGTAATGCACTGCCAGACGGACAGGGAGCAGTGTTTGCACCGTTGTACTCACCCGGTGCTGGTGAGCAGGAGGCGGGGGAGTGCGGTGGGGTCCGAGGGGGCTCAGATGTAAACAGTCACGCCCCCCTCGGGGAACGCTGAACAACATAACGTATGTAATCCATCAACAGGCTGCTACCGTATCTGTTTGGGTGTAATCCGTCTGGACGATAGGCTTCGTAACGTTTCCAAAAAGGGCAAAGTTATTCACAAAGACAAAGTTAAAAGAGCTGCATGTAGCCTGAAGCCACACATGCAGCGCCACAACACGACTGTAGAGGCAGTCACCTCTGTTTACAGTCTGGATTGGACCAGAAATAAAAACAGATAATCCGGAGGATTGAAGGAGGTGGAACAGATCCATAAAATGTTTCTTCGTGACTTCTGACTGCTGAAGTTTCATGTCGTTAATTCCCACATGCACGACTACCTTGGAAACGGTATCAGGCAGGGACTGAAGCAGAGGAGGGAGACGTATGAGCAGGTCTGGTACAGTAGCTCCGGGAATACAGCGAGTGACCGCGTTAAAGAAGCGGACGTGTCTCACGATGGAATCTCCAATAATCAGAGTGGTCGGGGCGAAGAGTGGCCTCGGAGAAGGAGCTCGGTGGACGGAACCAGCGGGTTCACCCGAAGCAGGACCCGAGCCTGAGCGCCGCTGAACACATGGAGAGGAGGAGCGGGGGTGCTGACTCTCAGCTACAGGCGACCCACGCTGTGTGCTCGGGGACGCTGGAGCGGTGAGAGGGGCTGGCTCTGGACGCTGCTGCTGACCCGGTGGAGGTGAGCGGTGGTGATGATGGCTCGCTACCCCAGTCTGAGGCTGCTGCACTGGGGTCAACATGGCTGGTGGACCGCTCTTTCGCCTGAGGACTGCTTCCTTTAGGAGCGTTTTCCTCGCAGTGGACTTGGATCCTCGAGCAGTAGAGTTTGCTGCAGTGTCCAGGGATTCTGCTGAGGGGGCCGGGATGTCAGTGGAGAGGGCTGCATAGCGGTTTGCCAGACTCAGGACATGGGCCACGGCGCAGGATGGCTCCTCGGAATCCGCGGGCTCGTTATTCGTAAGCGGGCGCTTAGGTGTAGAACAGGAGGGTCCGGAGCTGACGGATCTCTCCCACACGACAGTGTCACAATATGCAGCGCTCAGTGACATCAGCCGTGAGTGCTGCCCACCAGCGACTTCAAAAAGTTTGGATACTAGAGATTGTTTCTCATTCAACTCTGCGGTGAGACGAAGGACTTCTTTTCGTAGATCTGCAATGGTGGCACGGTCGCTCTCACGGAGCTCCAAGGTGAGGCGACTAATATTGTGCATGTTTGAGCCAATTTCATTGTCACTTTCCATGTCCTCGTTAGCTTGTGTTAGCCTCTGTGCTACTAGTGGGTTTCAGTCGGGACTAAGTGCTATTTGCTGAAACCACTGAATTAAAAAGATAAAACACTCAGATATATTAAAAAACTGAACAATAAAAACGCGCTAAAAAGTTGTTAAAAGTTTACTAAAAAGGTGCACAGAGCAGCCCTGCAGTACTGCTTACTTTGACACACCTTCCTGAAAGAGATTTTGAAACCTCAGTCAGACTTTGCTGGTTAAATAAAGGTAAAAAAACACAAATATAAGTGTAAATAAACTATGTTGAGAGCAAAGAATATATGGATTTTATTACATAGTTATTTTATTTTATTTTTGATTGCCTTAGCTTGTGTCAGAGGGGCAATAATGCGCAAAATAGCAGCCATGTTAGTTTAAAACCTTCTTTGTTTTCAACCCAAACTATGTACTGTACTTCTGTTACTTTGGTTTGCGGCCTGCTTTGTGTTAAAGGAATTTTAAAATATCCATTTCTCTGGCGAATAGTAGGCAAGGCAAGTTTATTTGTATAGCACAATTCATACACAAGGCAACTCAAAGTGCTGAACAAGATGCATCAAAATCATAAATAATTACAGAACATTAAAACAAAAGATAAAAATATAAAATCCCTCAGTTGTATGCACAGCTAAACAGCACCGTTTTTAACCTGGTTTTAAACATTGTCAGAGAGGAGGCCTGTCTCACATCTTCAGGAAGACTGTTCCAGATTTTAGCAGCATGAATCTGAAAAGCAGCCTCCCCATGTTTAGTTCTGACTCTGGGCACTAACAGGAGTCCAGTCCCTGTGCTCCTCAGAGTCCGGGCTGGTTCATATGGGACTAACATGTCACTAATATATTTTGGTGCGAGGCCATGGGGAGACTTGTACACAAGCAAAGCTGTTTTAAAGTATATTCTCTGAGCCACAGGAAGCCAGTGCAGAGACCTGAGAACTGGACTAATGTGGTCGTACTTCCTGGTTCTAGGTAGTTGATGGCTATGAGGTTTGTCTGCAACTGAAATCAAAAATCTAGGAATGTTTGATGCTGTGCTGTGGAACATCCAATCTGATGTCATTTCTAATGGGAAAAGCAGGAGGAGGTGCCCCAGAAAAGCTATAGAAGAAACTGTAGGCACCCCAAAAACAGATAATGAATAAGAAAAGGGTTACTTTCTACACAGGCAACAGTCAGGAGAACAATGATGCTCACAAAGAAGTTAGACAAGAGCTGAGGATAGCTAAAAAGTTGAGCACCAAGACAGAAGTGGTAGACTGGCCTTAGCCATCCGTAAACTCAATTATTATTTGTCAATCATTATTTCATATGAAATTAAATGCATACGATGGTATGGTAAGACGGGGCGGCAGTGGCTCAGTTGGTAGTGCATTGGCCTTTGGGCCTGAAAGTTGTGGGTCTTACCCAGTGGGGGAGGGTCCCAGCTCAAAAGTGGCCAAAATGACGTGCGCTGACATGCTGCAATACCACCCCGGGCCGATGGGGGTGGACCCAGAAGTAGAATTAGCCAATGCTAACATATAGCATTGGCAGACCTCTGAAAAACGTCTTCACAGGATGGACCAAAAGTTGGCTCTTGGCCCAAAGCTCCGTTCCACATGTGTGTCAATGCTGAGGGGGGTGTTTTGGTCCACTCTAGTTTACTTGCTGTGAATTTTTGAAGTCTCTCGTTCAAATGAATGGAGCTGCGCCGGCTGACGCATGCGCAGATGCGTTTTTTCACAATTTTCTTGTGGGCGGGACCACTCGCGGCCATTTTTGATTGCTCCAGTAGAGCACATTTTTTGGCCCATTAGTTAGAACGGCGGAGATAGGCGTGACTCTGTCCGTTAATATATACAGTCTATGGTTCAAGCCCAAGAAAAGACCTACTTCACAACTCCCACTGATGTCTGCTGTTGTTGTGTCCTTGGGCAAGACACTTAACCCCATTTTGCCTGAAGCCCCCGATGAAAGATTGAGGCTCCTGTGGACTCACCACCTGCAGTTGGATCAGTGAGGGGCTGGTGCTCTGTGAACTGGGTGCAGCTCTGACTGCCACCCCCTGACCCAGAAATGGATTAAAGGGAAGAAGATGGATGGATGGTATGTTAAGACCAAGCTACAGTAGTGGCGACCTGAGAGCAGCATGGAAAGGCAGTAAATCCATGTCCTCTGTTCTTCAGATTGAAGAGACAGTCAGAGCAAGAATAAGATGTGCTTTATATATTAAGATTACTTACTTACCATATTATAAAACCAATTTACACTTAATCTTTTGTCCCAACCACTATTAGACCACTGCACTCTTTATTTTATTTTAGTTAAGAGATGTTATTGATTTCTCTTCAGGTGCTGTGTGCTCCTCATTCCTACTGTCTTTAGCTTGTGATGCAACACTGACATTTCCCCACTGTGGGACAAATAAAGGATCTCTAATCTTAATCTATACTCTCTACTGGTGATATGGACTTAAGTGTTTGAGCTTGTATCGTTGTATTACTTTCATATGTTTGTATGGGCTCCACCTTTCCCTGTGTTTTCATGTGTTTTATGCCCTGTGCTGCTCAAATGAATTGCCCTTGGTGCGATAAATCAAGTCTGTATCTGAATCTGAAACTTTTGTTATTGTTGTTGTCCAGCTGTGTGCTCCTCCCGGGACTGTGACGAGAATGCGCAGTGCTCATCTCAGGGATCAAAAGTCACCTGCGTCTGTAAACCAGACTACGAGGGCAATGGCCGAGTGTGTGTCCCCAAAAACCCCTGCAACCAGAACAACGGAGACTGCCCAGTGAACTCCACCGTGTGTGCGTTCAGCGGAGCAAACAAGGTCAGTCCTGTGAATGACCCCAGGCTGAAACCATTCACCGAGTTTAGGTTTTAATCAACTTTGTTATTTATATATATACTGTATATTCAGGGATGGGTTACTGTGTGTGTGTGTGTGGCTGTGAGCATGCGCTGCTTATGCCACAGTGAATTAGAATTAATCAGAAGTCACCATTTCTTAGTGCATTTTATAAAAAATGTCCATGCTGAAGGGGGCTGTGTTGGCTCTCACTTTGTCTTTTGTGTTATTTCTGACTTAAACTTCTTAATTGTATGTTAATAACCATGCGCCTTTTGTCTCAAACTAAAGTTACACCCAAAAAAAATGCATATACAGTAAAACATGAACAGAACTGATAACAGTGCAGTTGCAATAGGATTTTTTACACATTGCGCCAAAACAAAAGTGATGGAGGACATATTCATAGAAATGACTTGTTGCACATTGGGGTTGTTGGATATCAACATATTTAGTAAACACATTTTCTGTCATTATCCTAAAACCTCATGTTTTCACACCGATCATGGCCTTTCCATTCACATTGACCCCGCGCTGCCAGGCCATTCTGACTCGGCTTTTTTCTGAGCCATGTTCAGTATAAACATAAAGACCTAATGTAGCTGTGATTTTAATGTTTGCAAAATGTTTATTACCCCACAGGTCAAACGTAATGTGGGTAAATACATGAGCTGTTTGACCTGCCGTTCTGAGGTAGGATTGCAAAGGGGCTGAACATTGCTGGTTTATTCCCAGAAAGTATCAGGTAGATTTTCACAGGAAGTTAAGAGGGAGTATTGGGAATATTCCATAGCTGTGAATGAATTGTAATGTAATTAAAATGTATCATATCTAGACATAAATACAAACAGAAGTCATAACATCATCATAGCATCAAACTTTTGTACTTTGGGCGCAAAATTGTGGTCTGGTCTTATAGAAATCTTCTGTACATGTGATAGAGGCATGCACTGGACCAGTAGGGGGCGAAGTCTCAGTAACCAGGCAGGAAGCATGGCTATGGTGATTGAGGAACAGTCCCAACAGAATTCTTATCTTTAAAATGAGCACGTTGAATAATCCGGTGCCTCTTTGGACAAAAGAATTAAAGAAGCTCAATTCCACTTTGAAAACAGTTATCACGAGACTCATTATGCTCTCTGATTGGATAATTGGAAAGTTTTTTTATTTTTAATTGAGTGTAACTTCTGTTTAAGTAAGTAAGTAAGTAATCTTTATTTATACCCCTTTCACAGACCAGAGTCACAAAGCGGTTTACAATTGTTATTTTATGGGCATTAGTCTCTCACTCCACACAGAGATGGGAGCGGGGCAAGTACAGGAGGCGCATGCCAGACCTATTGTACATATTTTTAGTGGTAGGGGAAACCGGAGTACCTGGAGGAAACCTACACAGACACAGGGAGAACATGCAAACTCCACTCAGAGTTTAAACTGTAATTTCATCAATACGGCTAAAATGCTGCTTTTTGCATTTTTCCACATTCCTAAAGCTCTCCTTATTAAACTACTACTTGATTGATTTCAAATAATCACAAATAATGATTATTCAAATGTATTATCCTCAAAATTAATGGACAGTTTAGTGAAAGTTTAGAGACAGTTTAGAGGACAGTAGCTCAGTTGGTAGAGCATTGGCCTTTAAGCCTGAAGGTCGTGGGTTCGAGCCCACGTAAGACCTACTTCACGACTCCCACTGATGACTGCTGTTGTTGTGTCCTTGGGCAAGACACTTAACCAAAGCTTCAGGCAAAGTGGTTGCCTGAAGCCCCCACTGAAAGATCTCAGCTCCTGTGGACTCACCACCTGCAGGAGGATCAGTGAGGGGCTGGTGCTCTGTGTACTGGGTGGCATCTCTGGCCACCCCCCCGACCCAGAAATGGATTAAGGGGAAGAAAATGGATGGATGGATGGATGGAGTTTAGAGACATCTTCTGCTCTCTCTGCAGTCCACGTGCCAGTGCATGGCAGGGATGAGACCAGTAGGGGGCAGCGCTCAGTTCGGCTGTGAGCTGGTGTCAGCCTGTTTGAAAGACTCCTGTCATCCCTCTGCTTCCTGTCGCACCGGATTGGACGGACATGACAGGTCGAGTATAATTGATACGTTTTTTACGACACTGAAAGTTTTGTAAATATGGGATTTTTATACATTTTTTTTACATGTATTGAATTACTTTTTGTGACTTGTGACCTGTGCAGATGTGAGTGCAGTTCAGAGCAGATCGGTGACGGTTGGAGATGTTACGGAAACCTGATGGAGCAGCTTCTAGAACTCGACAGAACCGGAGACCACCGCGGCAATCTGACCGAAACTATTGCTCTTTTTGGTCGGTTATACCACGATCATTGTACAAAATTCACTGAATATCTCTATACATCAGATGAACACACAACATCATCAAAAATGTCATTAATATTCCAATGGATTTGGAAAGTATGCAAACAGCCATGTATAGAATGCACTTTTGGCAGCAACAAAGAAAACACCAAAAAAGAGTTGTGTCAAAGTTTTTGACATTTTCAATGAGGAAGAATCACCTTTAGGGATGTAAAAAACGTACGAATTTTAATGACTGAACACCGAGCCTCTTTAACTGGTTGAAACCGGTTAACCGCGTAGTTTAAAATAGTCCACGTTCTTTGAAATAACAACCATTTCGAGCCATGCACTTTCCATAAGTGCAGCTATACGTTCTACTAGATCAGAGCCGAGACAGCGGAGCGATACCTGCAACAGCTTCGGCACCTTTGCGCACAGAGAACTGCTTTTATTTATCTTTCCATCTTCTGTGCTGCGGGTTAAAGCTTTTTAGCAGCAAACGACAGCTCGTCCACATGGTCAGAGCAGCGAGTGACGAGCCGCGTCTCGCAGGTCTCCGCTAAAGTTTAAACACAAGTGCTGTCTGTGGAGCCGCGCAGCACAAACATGGTCCATGTGGTTTGACTGGAGCCGCGTATTTGCGAGGATCCTTTTGGCTGCGTGACACAGCGGAGCGCGACAGACCGGTATGTGTGTGTGTCTGTATATGTACGTACGTATATGTAAGCTCCAATGGAGTTCTAACCCGCTAAGACGGACAAGAGTATGGATGATGGGTGTGGATGTTACGTATGAGCGGGGGAAAGAGTGCGCAAGTGTGTAATGGAATTTGTGTGTGCGCGTGCATGTATGTATGTATGTGTGTGTGTGTGTGTGTGTGGCGCGTGCAGCATGAAAGTCGGCCCGGAGTTTACTAAAACGTTGGCAGATGACCCGCTCCTTCACACCGTGCGAATAGGGCTTAAAATAGCGTTATTAGTAGACCCTCTCCTCCCCCTTTTCTTTTTTTTAACCGACAGCTTTGACCGGCTAACGCTGTGACGGTCAACCACCGGTTAAAGGGTCACCGATTTACATCCCTAATCACCTTAGCTGTGAATTGATAGAGATGCAGTACAGTATTTTTCTGATTATAAGTCGCTCCGGAGTCGCGCCAGCTGAAAATGCATAAAAAAATAAGGAAAAAGTTGCACAAGAGTAAATGTATGAATTTCAGTCGCTCCAGAGTATAAATTGCACCCTCGGCCAAACTATGACAAGAACTGAGACTTATAATCTGAAAAATACGTAGGTAAGTGATTGTTAACTGATCTTTTACTTGTTTTGTTTATTTTTCTGTCTTTGTGTGCTAATGTACTGCAGTTATTTGAATTGTTGTTTTTGTGATAATTTCCCTTAATTTAGAGAAAGGCTGCTCGCTGCTGTTGAACCATGGCGGCCCCATTACAGCCTTCATTCCACTGCTCAGGGCTCCGCTCACGGTGGGTCACACCATACGGGAGCACCGCATTTTACACAAATCCCAACATAATTACATTCAACATCAATGAAGAACGATAGGAAAGTTTTTCTCCAAATCCCTCTTGCATCAACGCTTTTCGCTCAGTAACTGTTTCTGTCTCACTCACCATTTTTATCTTAAAAAAATCCTTGGTTTTTGCAGAAAATTAATGCTCTTATAAGGAAATTCCACTTTCAGCAAACCGTATGGGTGATGTCCGCAGTCGGTCATTCCACTCCTACCATAAGACTCTTTCTGTTGGTCCATGTAGGCAAGGCAAGTTTATTTATATAGCACAATTCACACACAAGGCAACTCATAGTGCTGAACAAAACAAGATATTAACAGTCACAAGGCATTCAAATCATAAATAATCACAATACATTAAAAAGAAAGATGAAATTATAGAATACCTCAGCTGTATGCACAGCTAAACAGAACTGTTTTACATTTTCAGAGAAGAAGCCTGTCTCACATATTCAGGAAGATTGTTCCAGTTTTTAGCAGCATGAATCTGAAATGTAGACTTTCCATGCTTAGTTCTCACTCTGGGACCAGCAGGAGGCCAGTCCCTGTGCTCCTCAGAGTCCGAGTTGGTTCATATGGGACTAACCTGTCACTAACGTACTTTGGTGCGTATGTTTGCTACCTCCTTGACATTCTTAACACTATCCACCCAGTTAAGTATAACCTAGTCTAAAACAAAAAAATTTTTTGAGGGAAATTTGTATAGGATTATAATACATATTTTTACCTAAATTACAAGGCATAGGGCATACAGTACTGGAAACAGACTTGGGAAATGCTCTCATTATTATATATGCTTCTGCTTCAGGTTTTATTATTTAATAAAGGACATATTTCACTTTATTCAGCTAATCTGTCTCATCCAGTGATTCCTTGTTAACTCGTTGCATGAGCCTTTGTGTGATTTTGTGTTTGTTGCAGCGTGTGAATGAAGAGGAAGTGTGTAAGAACCACCTGATCTTAGGGGAACATCTTTACAAAGACCTTGAGGGGAAGGACTTCAGTCTGTACGGAGGAGGACGGCTGCGCAGCAAGGGCAACAAGGTCAACACTCAAGACACATGGAAATAATGCATGAATGATTGATGTTCCATTTACAGTCATCTTTCTTCATGGAACCGTAAGTTCTAGAATAGCAGAGGGAGCAGACACATACATTTCACCAAGAGAAGTTGGATGGACTCATTACATGTGGACAACAGTTGGATCTGTTTGATTGGAGAACATTCTGACTAGGGGTGTGACGATATATCGATTTTTCGATATATTGCGATACTTTCTCCCGCGATTCGATTATCGATATGTATTTGCCAAGTATCGATATCGATTTTGAAAAAAAAAAACAACGTAATATATGGCTACATTACGCATCTCCATTCCATTTATCATGAAATAAAGTGTATTTTTTCTTTTATTTATGCCATAAATTGGCATATTGTATATTTCTGACCAATATATCGATAATCGTCATATCGTGATAAAATTGTTATCGTGATATCGTTATCGTGATATCGTTATTGTGATAATATTGTTATCGTGAGCTTTGTATTGTGTATCGTATCGTATCATGAGGTACCCTTAGGTTCCCACCCCTAATTCTGACCTGCCCCAATGTGGGCAAGTCAGAGGGAAGATATAGGTGGGGTATGGGGGTAGACAGAGAAGAGTGAGGCAGACATGTGGGGGATGGAAGAGCTGGTAACTGTATATATCCCCGGCCTTGAAGTCTGGAATTTTAACTTATCAAAGGCACAAATTTTAAACATTAATTGTCATTTCTGATTCCCATCTGTTCCATAGAGCTGTCCACAGTAATGAGTGGGATCATTCTCAAGAAAGTTGGTTCTGCTTTGTTCCAATTGTTTATGTTAATTGATTGATGGATATAAACTTTGCAAGGTCTTTAAGTTTATGTTTGACCTTTAACTCATTCTGTTGGGATCGCATCACGTCCTCGATCACCCTGGTCAGCTCGTTATACAGGGTATGTGCACACATTTGGGTTAGGGTTTAATGTAAATTGTTCATAAAATAATGAATCTTTTAATCACTGAATCTCAAGTATATTCAATAATCAATATTGGTAAACTAAAATCAAACCTCTTAGTGTGAAATCATATTTCTTGTTATACTTCTGTAAAATGGGACAATATTCAGGTGCATTATTACTAATTATGATCTAAACTTCCTGAATGAATGTAGAATACACCACAGCCATAAAGAGAGGGAACAAAATGAGCTCTGGGGAAAGCTCATCCTAATACTCTATGTCCAATCATGCAAAAGTACAGACTCTGGCTTGAATTATTATCAACACTCATGGAAATGGAAAGGGCAAAATACCATATTATGAAACAATACAAAACAGATCATGCTTCATTCGAAAATGAGCTTGAATGATGTTTATTTTCATTTTTTATTTAACTACACATGTAGCTACAGTCAAGTCAGCAAGAAAAACATGTGTTGTCTCAATTTGTTTGTTTTTCTTGTCAGTTAGCTACAGAGTACGCTTCATCATGTCTTAATTCAGGTTTATTTAATTTTCACAGAGATAGTCTTTGGTATAATCTGCAGTGGCCTGTTGTTGATTGTGGAGAAACAGCTTCTCAGAGAAAGACTTTGTAACGACATGTAATTGTTCTTCTGTGTCCGCATCAGAAAACGACAATTGTCCTTCGTCAAAGTCCAGTTTCACTCGGATTCTCTGTAGATTCTTCTCCAAACTAAGTGTCTTGTCCTGTTTCGGTCGACAGACGGCATGATATTGTCCATCGTGAAAACGTATATCCCAAACTCCTGTGTTCATCGGTGCCTTCCTCTGTACCGACTCGCTGACCACGCCCACAGACCAATAATCATCACCTGAAACCTCCACGTCCCAACTGTGAGTCCCTGAGCTGAACCCTTCTGATCCCAGGACTCTGTGCCACCCAAACCGCTCTGGATTCTCTGGAAACTTTTGTCTTTCTCCATATTTTACATTCGTCAAGTCCCCAGTCAGACTGAGGCCCTGTCTACACGTAGCAGGGCATTTATAAATCCGCCCTCCGCCTAAAAAAAAACTTCTGTCCACACAGCCTCGGTTTTTTAAAAAACGGCATCCACACCTAACCGCATACATGCGTTGTCAATTACATTTCAAACCTACAAACCTACCTTCCTCCGGGAGGACGACTTCCATCTCAAAGTTCTCCCACCAGCTGGCAGTGCGTCCCGGTCTGACCCAAAATTGCCGTTGCCGTCTTTGACGAGGAACATGTCTTGGACGAGGGATGGTTATTTGGCGGAAAATAGCCGACCTTAAAGTGCTCCTTCGTCTGTGCTCTTCAACATGAAGCAGTATTTGAGCTTGTAAAAACAAGCAAGCAAAAAGTGCCTGAACAATCGTTAAAACAAAAGCGGTTTTGATGGCCTCCATGTTGTTTCTGATGTAAACACAGGTCGCGCGTGTGACGTCAGAGCAGCACGCTGGTAGTGACGTACAGCCGAATACTCCGGTTATTTATGTCCACACTCAAACGCATAACCGGAGAATTCCCAAATCTTCACTTTGGCCGGAGTTTTCAGAAACCTTCGTTTTTATCGACAGAAAACTCCGGGTTTGTGTGGATGATAGGCCAGATCGTAGGAAAATATCTTCGGTTTGTGAGATACCCTGCTACGTGTAGACGGGGCCTGAGTTCTGGATGACCAGTGTTTGGATCAAGAACAACAGGGTAGAACTGGAACAGGTCTTTCATGTTCTTCCAGATGTTGAATCCCAGGTTGCGTACATGTTTGGCCTGGTCTATCAGAGCTCCCGGTCCCAGCTCTGGTCCTACCACTGGGGGGCAGCATTTCACTCTCTCCAGTGCAGCCTTATACTGCAGCAGGAAGGAAACATCTGCTGAGGACATCTGCTTCTTTGTGGCTGTGATTGTCTCAGACAGAGCCTCCATATCTCGGTTCACAGCTGCCATCTTGTCCTATAGGCTCCTCCTCTTCTGCTGTTCTTCCTCCCTCAGAGCGCTGATCCGGCTCTGCTCTTCTTCCTCTAGAAACTGGTGCAGCCTCTTAAACTGATCCTGAATCTGCCTCTCTGTTAGCCGAGCCTGGGCTTCAACGTGAGTCACAGCAGCAGAAAACTCCATTTTGCTTTTATTCACGTCCTAGGGAGGCAAAATTAAAGTATTTAAACACTGACCTCAAACATTTCCTCACGTCTGTCAGCCACGGCAATTGTGCAAAATTGACTTGACAAACTATTCTACTGTGAATGCACTTCTGATTATAATTTCCTCCTCACTTTTGGAATAGGCTAGCCCAAAACCCTGCTCGTTGGTCTGTGGCTACTTTTGTTATTTTACCTTTTTGTGCAATGAGATCTGTTTATTGCAGAACAGTAAGTAAGTTATTAATAAGTAAGTAAGTAATCTTTATTTATATACCGCCTTTCAGAGACCAGAGTCACAAAGTGGTTTACAATTGTTATTTTTGGGCAAGCCAGATCCATACACCATGACATTAGCCCTGGACATTACATCCGTCCAGGGTTGGGTAAGTTACTCTGAAAAAGTCATTAGTTGCATATTACTAATTACTTTTAAAAAATGTGACGAGATTCATTACGTGGTTACAGTCACCAACTTTACTGGGGGATTTCTGTATTCTTATTATTATCTACATGCACCATATTTGTATTTTTATCACCTGTTAAAGATTAAGGTGAACAACAAATTCGTTATTTAAAATGTTGCAAATAACATAAGATCAACAGTGGAGACGTCTTTTACACCTATCCCTGTGACCACAACATGTAACAACTGCCAACAGACAGAAACTAAAAATAGTAGAAACCCAAACTACTGATAGACATTACAAAAACAGACAATAAACCAAGCGTCCCAATAGAATAAGAAACCTGGCGATCACACCTGCAGCTGTTCGGCCAGACGCTGGAGAACGTCCTGTAGCTGATTCCTGAAGCCGGGTGTCACCTCGTCGATGGGTTTGAAGATGTGGTTTTTGTGAGCATCCGAGTCTCTGCAGACCAAACAAACTGGTTCTTGGTGATTAAAACAATACAACTTCAGTCTCTCGGAGTGCTCTCTGCATGATCCAATTTTGCTCTCTTTAAAATCCACACACAAATTTGACAAGGCCCGGTTCAATGGTGGATCTCCGCTGCATGAACTTCTCTTGCAGATTGGACAATTCCTTAAGGGCGTCTCTTCCCACCAGGTCTTCAAACACTCTCTGCAGAAGCTGTGGGTGCAGGACAGGAGCACTGGATCTCTGAAAACAGATTGGACAAGACAAGTCCTGCTCTGACACTGTCATTGCTGTCATTCTCCCTAAACTTACAACGTTTTTGTGATTTCAAACCCAAGTCTTCAGTGACAGTACAGTTCTAGATTAGCCACCGGCAAAAAGAGAGTGGAAGCATCGTTCTTTGTGCATTGTGTGCAAAAGCCACAGCAATATCTGTTTCCTGTCTGGCGTGCATATGACGCATGCACACACACACAAGCACCTACAAACACCACAACACACAACTCTGGTTTGTGTCCCTTCATAGCCAGTAAACCCATTGATTATATAGTTTTGCTTTTGTAGATAACACAGAAAATATCATAACTTTTCTTAATTCAATCAAGGTTAGAATTGTCTGTTCAAATTGAGCAGAGATTTGTCTTACAACACGGCACATTTAAAAATCATTCATTAAAACACACCTAAAATACATTAAGATTATCTTTTTTTCATGACCTATTATTAATTCTCTTGATTTCAATTTGGCAATGTGTAAATAGCTGGAGGGCCGAACGCTGTTGTATGCTTGTGTGTGATCATTGGCCATTTGTCACATTTAACACAAAGGATTTTCCTCTGCATTGTCCGTGTCATGTCTTTTTACAATCCAGTTAAACATTGATTGATTGATGTTTGTATTGTAATTACAGAAGGTGATCCTGATGGACGAACCTACTGTTGTTTACTCGGTGCTCAGTGAAAACCATCCAGCCGCGAACGGAGTCATCCACATCATCGACGGGGTCATGATCAGCTCAATGAACAGACCCGTTCGCAATGAAAAGGTGTGACCAAAACTTAATTCTGTGTTTGCCCTCGTTGAACTACTCCCTGTTTTATTTCTCAAAGCACCAGTAAACAAATAAAACACGTAAGTAATGATGTACTGGCTTTAGAGCGCTTTTTTAGACACTCAAAGGTGCTTAACTACAACGATGCCGCACTGTTCAACTGACGGAAGCTTGTAGTTTGTTTACGGATCCATCACGACTGATTGATCTTTTTCATGTCTTCCATTTGTTGCATTATTCTGAGTTGTCCAGGAAGGAAGACCAAGAGTTCCATTCAAACATTAGGCGCTGGTGCTATGTAGCATCTCTGATTGCCACCCCGACCCAGAAATGGATTAAGGGGAAGAAAATGGATGGATGGATGGCATTCAAACATTTATTTTTCTGTCAAAATAAATGCTCATAAGATGCTGTCCTGCCCTGTACCCGTGTCTACCCCAGCGCTCTCTGAGGGCGCTCCTCTCAGCTGATTTATGTGATTTATATTATAAACAGTGCCTTGGGGTTCCTCATAAGGTACAATTTTCCAGACTCTCATTTTGGGGCCCCCAGGCTGTCTTTAGTTTTCTACAACAGGGTTATCTTAATTGAAAACACAGTTAACATTGAATGATAAAATTGTGATTAACAACAAACAATTGCATCAATACAAAAGCTCCATCTCTGTTGAATTGATACGATTGGCACATTATTTATATTTTTAAAACATGATATTGTCTTTGTAAATCTAGATATGAGCTTTATAAGAATTGACCAATTGTTAATGCTCTTTTAACCTACAGCCATGGTTCAGGATTTTTAATCTTGGTTGCCTTTTCCAAGGAGAAGTGATCTTTGAAACAGAGACAGATGCCTTTATTTGCTGGGAAGTCTCGCACTTTGCCATTACAACCATCTTAGCTTCACACCTGTCCCTGTTATGGCACAAAGCTAGGGATTGGCTCCAGCTAGCTTATGCTCAAATCCGCTTCATCCGTCTTCTGTCAGCCTGCTACTCTAGTTTTGATGGCAGACAAGTTGCCTCCCACTGTAAAACTACCAAAACAACAACAAATCTTACTATTATACATCTGTGATTGTGTTGTTTTGGTTCTTTTGACATCATAACGTGTGCATTTTCTTTACGTTGCTTTTCAGTTTTCCGCTCTGAGAATCAGTCAGATTCTGAGGAAAGACGACCAGTTTAACCGCTTCCTGTCTCTGGTGGATGTGGGTATATTTTTGCCATTGAAGGAAATCAAAAAGAAGTATTTCTCTTGTATACTCCATAGCAGTGACAAGTAATGTTACAAATTGTCCACATATTTCTCTTATGAATTTTGCAGAACTGCGGTGCTCTCCCTCCATTCAGAGGATCGGGGCCTTTTACCGTGTTTGTTCCGACCAATCAGGCAATAGACGCGGCCCGAGATGGCAGCATTCTCTACATGCTCAACAATGTAATGGCAATTCAATATTACAATTTCTAGAGTTTGTTTGAATGTTTTAAAGTTTTAAATCAGTTCAAACATAAGAAATGCAACAATAAAAAACACATTGAGCCATTGGTCCATAAGGGGCAGAGACCAATGTCCATAAAAGTTGTGAAATGTCGAGTGTCCTGGATCACACGTCCTTTTAGATACAGAGAGATAGATTTAAAGATAGATAGATCCTTGATTGATCCTTGTAGGAGAGATGTATTGACCTGTTCACATTCAGAGTTAACTGCAGTAAATGTAGCTGTTGTCGGTGGCAGAGAAAGTTTCAAAAGTAGACAACCCCAGACTAGACTACTTTTGTCATACTCCTGGGCAAAAGAGAAAATCTGGAGCATTTATTAGCAAAGCAAAGTCATAGTCATCAAAATATAGAGATTCATACAAGTGCAAAAAAGCCTTTATCTTCTCACACGATTTGGACCGATGAAGATATTGGATTATTTCCAAACGTCTCATGGCACACTGGTTGAAAAACACTGGTGTAGTCCACAACATTTCAGTGTTTTGGCTATTCCACCATCATTGTTATCACTATACAACATTGCATTTACAGTCTCTGATCTAGCCTAGGCTTTTAGCTTCATCCCATTTAGTGCTGTGAATTTAACTCACTATTTACTCTTGTTTAAGGCCGAACACAAGTTGCAGGAGCTGCTCAAGTATCACATGATTTCACAAGCCTCGGTGAGTCTCTCTGTCTTTCCTGTCTGCCGCACTTCCTTTTCAGTTAATCACACAACCCTCATTGTGTTTGATATGCTTTTATTTGAGAGGCGCTGAGCAACAGTAGTGATTTCTTGCCTTATTTTAGATCAATATGTATAATGCTTGTAGCGGAGCCAAGACTATTTAGAGGAAGGATTGCTGATGACCAGTTGGTTTTGAGTATGATGAGAGTGGATAAACTGGAGAATATCAATTTAATGAACAGCTATTGACATTTGTTTGTGTCTCATCATATGTAATGTACGCGGTGTGGAAAACGAGAAAACAATGGACACCTATGAGGGATTCAATAAGCATAAAAGGTGTATGTCAAATATATAAGGTTCATATTATCATTAGTAACCTATGAAGCATCGGCTGTGTTTCTCTAGCTTAATTCACAAATAGCGAACTAAAACAACTGCTAACACAAGTTCAGCGGTATAATGTACAAATAATGTATCTTTTAAAGTAAGTTAGCAACATTTATACATGTACAGTAATACTCAATTGTGGATCAGATAACGCACATACAACTTGCATAGACCAACAACTGTGAAGACCCAGAATCCCAGAACTCCACAACGGCTTGTCCCTAGTCCTGCCTTAACACTGAGTTTTTTTCCCAGTTGACGTCAGATGACTTGGCTGTTGTCCCACGGATCCATACTATGGCCAATCAGGTCGTCCGTGTCTCTGTGACTAACAACGTAAGTCTAGCTTATGCAAACTAATGGAATCAAAAGATAAACTGGCTTTGACTCTAAACCCACCATTTGTACCATGGGGGGGGGGGGGGGGGGGGGGGGGGGGGGGGGGGGGGGGGGGGGGGGGGGGGGGGGGGGGGGGGGGGGGGGGGGGGGGGGGGGGGGGGGAGGGGGGGGGGGGGGGGGGGGGGGGGGGGGGGGGGGGGGGGGGGGGGGGGGGGGGGGGGGGGGGGGGGGGGGGGGGGGGGGGGGGGGGGGGGGGGGGGGGGGGGGGGGGGGGGGGGGGGGGGGGGGGGGGGGGGGGGGGGGGGGGGGGGGGGGGGGGGGGGGGGGGGGGGGGGGGGGGGGGGGGGGGGGGGGGGGGGGGGGGGGGGGGGGGGGGGGGGGGGGGGGGGGGGGGGGGGGGGGGGGGGGGGGGGGGGGGGGGGGGGGGGGGGGGGGGGGGGGGGGGGGGGGGGGGGGGGGGGGGGGGGGGGGGGGGGGGGGGGGGGGGGGGGGGGGGGGGGGGGGGGGGGGGGGGGGGGGGGGGGGGGGGGGGGGGGGGGGGGGGGGGGGGGGGGGGGGGGGGGGGGGGGGGGGGGGGGGGGGGGGGGGGGGGGGGGGGGGGGGGGGGGGGGGGGGGGGGGGGGGGGGGGGGGGGGGGGGGGGGGGGGGGGGGGGGGGGGGGGGGGGGGGGGGGGGGGGGGGGGGGGGGGGGGGGGGGGGGGGGGGGGGGGGGGGGGGGGGGGGGGGGGGGGGGGGGGGGGGGGGGGGGGGGGGGGGGGGGGGGGGGGGGGGGGGGGGGGGGGGGGGGGGGGGGGGGGGGGGGGGGGGGGGGGGGGGGGGGGGGGGGGGGGGGGGGGGGGGGGGGGGGGGGGGGGGGGGGGGGGGGGGGGGGGGGGGGGGGGGGGGGGGGGGGGGGGGGGGGGGGGGGGGGGGGGGGGGGGGGGGGGGGGGGGGGGGGGGGGGGGGGGGGGGGGGGGGGGGGGGGGGGGGGGGGGGGGGGGGGGGGGGGGGGGGGGGGGGGGGGGGGGGGGGGGGGGGGGGGGGGGGGGGGGGGGGGGGGGGGGGGGGGGGGGGGGGGGGGGGGGGGGGGGGGGGGGGGGGGGGGGGGGGGGGGGGGGGGGGGGGGGGGGGGGGGGGGGGGGGGGGGGGGGGGGGGGGGGGGGGGGGGGGGGGGGGGGGGGGGGGGGGGGGGGGGGGGGGGGGGGGGGGGGGGGGGGGGGGGGGGGGGGGGGGGGGGGGGGGGGGGGGGGGGGGGGGGGGGGGGGGGGGGGGGGGGGGGGGGGGGGGGGGGGGGGGGGGGGGGGGGGGGGGGGGGGGGGGGGGGGGGGGGGGGGGGGGGGGGGGGGGGGGGGGGGGGGGGGGGGGGGGGGGGGGGGGGGGGGGGGGGGGGGGGGGGGGGGGGGGGGGGGGGGGGGGGGGGGGGGGGGGGGGGGGGGGGGGGGGGGGGGGGGGGGGGGGGGGGGGGGGGGGGGGGGGGGGGGGGGGGGGGGGGGGGGGGGGGGGGGGGGGGGGGGGGGGGGGGGGGGGGGGGGGGGGGGGGGGGGGGGGGGGGGGGGGGGGGGGGGGGGGGGGGGGGGGGGGGGGGGGGGGGGGGGGGGGGGGGGGGGGGGGGGGGGGGGGGGGGGGGGGGGGGGGGGGGGGGGGGGGGGGGGGGGGGGGGGGGGGGGGGGGGGGGGGGGGGGGGGGGGGGGGGGGGGGGGGGGGGGGGGGGGGGGGGGGGGGGGGGGGGGGGGGGGGGGGGGGGGGGGGGGGGGGGGGGGGGGGGGGGGGGGGGGGGGGGGGGGGGGGGGGGGGGGGGGGGGGGGGGGGGGGGGGGGGGGGGGGGGGGGGGGGGGGGGGGGGGGGGGGGGGGGGGGGGGGGGGGGGGGGGGGGGGGGGGGGGGGGGGGGGGGGGGGGGGGGGGGGGGGGGGGGGGGGGGGGGGGGGGGGGGGGGGGGGGGGGGGGGGGGGGGGGGGGGGGGGGGGGGGGGGGGGGGGGGGGGGGGGGGGGGGGGGGGGGGGGGGGGGGGGGGGGGGGGGGGGGGGGGGGGGGGGGGGGGGGGGGGGGGGGGGGGGGGGGGGGGGGGGGGGGGGGGGGGGGGGGGGGGGGGGGGGGGGGGGGGGGGGGGGGGGGGGGGGGGGGGGGGGGGGGGGGGGGGGGGGGGGGGGGGGGGGGGGGGGGGGGGGGGGGGGGGGGGGGGGGGGGGGGGGGGGGGGGGGGGGGGGGGGGGGGGGGGGGGGGGGGGGGGGGGGGGGGGGGGGGGGGGGGGGGGGGGGGGGGGGGGGGGGGGGGGGGGGGGGGGGGGGGGGGGGGGGGGGGGGGGGGGGGGGGGGGGGGGGGGGGGGGGGGGGGGGGGGGGGGGGGGGGGGGGGGGGGGGGGGGGGGGGGGGGGGGGGGGGGGGGGGGGGGGGGGGGGGGGGGGGGGGGGGGGGGGGGGGGGGGGGGGGGGGGGGGGGGGGGGGGGGGGGGGGGGGGGGGGGGGGGGGGGGGGGGGGGGGGGGGGGGGGGGGGGGGGGGGGGGGGGGGGGGGGGGGGGGGGGGGGGGGGGGGGGGGGGGGGGGGGGGGGGGGGGGGGGGGGGGGGGGGGGGGGGGGGGGGGGGGGGGGGGGGGGGGGGGGGGGGGGGGGGGGGGGGGGGGGGGGGGGGGGGGGGGGGGGGGGGGGGGGGGGGGGGGGGGGGGGGGGGGGGGGGGGGGGGGGGGGGGGGGGGGGGGGGGGGGGGGGGGGGGGGGGGGGGGGGGGGGGGGGGGGGGGGGGGGGGGGGGGGGGGGGGGGGGGGGGGGGGGGGGGGGGGGGGGGGGGGGGGGGGGGGGGGGGGGGGGGGGGGGGGGGGGGGGGGGGGGGGGGGGGGGGGGGGGGGGGGGGGGGGGGGGGGGGGGGGGGGGGGGGGGGGGGGGGGGGGGGGGGGGGGGGGGGGGGGGGGGGGGGGGGGGGGGGGGGGGGGGGGGGGGGGGGGGGGGGGGGGGGGGGGGGGGGGGGGGGGGGGGGGGGGGGGGGGGGGGGGGGGGGGGGGGGGGGGGGGGGGGGGGGGGGGGGGGGGGGGGGGGGGGGGGGGGGGGGGGGGGGGGGGGGGGGGGGGGGGGGGGGGGGGGGGGGGGGGGGGGGGGGGGGGGGGGGGGGGGGGGGGGGGGGGGGGGGGGGGGGGGGGGGGGGGGGGGGGGGGGGGGGGGGGGGGGGGGGGGGGGGGGGGGGGGGGGGGGGGGGGGGGGGGGGGGGGGGGGGGGGGGGGGGGGGGGGGGGGGGGGGGGGGGGGGGGGGGGGGGGGGGGGGGGGGGGGGGGGGGGGGGGGGGGGGGGGGGGGGGGGGGGGGGGGGGGGGGGGGGGGGGGGGGGGGGGGGGGGGGGGGGGGGGGGGGGGGGGGGGGGGGGGGGGGGGGGGGGGGGGGGGGGGGGGGGGGGGGGGGGGGGGGGGGGGGGGGGGGGGGGGGGGGGGGGGGGGGGGGGGGGGGGGGGGGGGGGGGGGGGGGGGGGGGGGGGGGGGGGGGGGGGGGGGGGGGGGGGGGGGGGGGGGGGGGGGGGGGGGGGGGGGGGGGGGGGGGGGGGGGGGGGGGGGGGGGGGGGGGGGGGGGGGGGGGGGGGGGGGGGGGGGGGGGGGGGGGGGGGGGGGGGGGGGGGGGGGGGGGGGGGGGGGGGGGGGGGGGGGGGGGGGGGGGGGGGGGGGGGGGGGGGGGGGGGGGGGGGGGGGGGGGGGGGGGGGGGGGGGGGGGGGGGGGGGGGGGGGGGGGGGGGGGGGGGGGGGGGGGGGGGGGGGGGGGGGGGGGGGGGGGGGGGGGGGGGGGGGGGGGGGGGGGGGGGGGGGGGGGGGGGGGGGGGGGGGGGGGGGGGGGGGGGGGGGGGGGGGGGGGGGGGGGGGGGGGGGGGGGGGGGGGGGGGGGGGGGGGGGGGGGGGGGGGGGGGGGGGGGGGGGGGGGGGGGGGGGGGGGGGGGGGGGGGGGGGGGGGGGGGGGGGGGGGGGGGGGGGGGGGGGGGGGGGGGGGGGGGGGGGGGGGGGGGGGGGGGGGGGGGGGGGGGGGGGGGGGGGGGGGGGGGGGGGGGGGGGGGGGGGGGGGGGGGGGGGGGGGGGGGGGGGGGGGGGGGGGGGGGGGGGGGGGGGGGGGGGGGGGGGGGGGGGGGGGGGGGGGGGGGGGGGGGGGGGGGGGGGGGGGGGGGGGGGGGGGGGGGGGGGGGGGGGGGGGGGGGGGGGGGGGGGGGGGGGGGGGGGGGGGGGGGGGGGGGGGGGGGGGGGGGGGGGGGGGGGGGGGGGGGGGGGGGGGGGGGGGGGGGGGGGGGGGGGGGGGGGGGGGGGGGGGGGGGGGGGGGGGGGGGGGGGGGGGGGGGGGGGGGGGGGGGGGGGGGGGGGGGGGGGGGGGGGGGGGGGGGGGGGGGGGGGGGGGGGGGGGGGGGGGGGGGGGGGGGGGGGGGGGGGGGGGGGGGGGGGGGGGGGGGGGGGGGGGGGGGGGGGGGGGGGGGGGGGGGGGGGGGGGGGGGGGGGGGGGGGGGGGGGGGGGGGGGGGGGGGGGGGGGGGGGGGGGGGGGGGGGGGGGGGGGGGGGGGGGGGGGGGGGGGGGGGGGGGGGGGGGGGGGGGGGGGGGGGGGGGGGGGGGGGGGGGGGGGGGGGGGGGGGGGGGGGGGGGGGGGGGGGGGGGGGGGGGGGGGGGGGGGGGGGGGGGGGGGGGGGGGGGGGGGGGGGGGGGGGGGGGGGGGGGGGGGGGGGGGGGGGGGGGGGGGGGGGGGGGGGGGGGGGGGGGGGGGGGGGGGGGGGGGGGGGGGGGGGGGGGGGGGGGGGGGGGGGGGGGGGGGGGGGGGGGGGGGGGGGGGGGGGGGGGGGGGGGGGGGGGGGGGGGGGGGGGGGGGGGGGGGGGGGGGGGGGGGGGGGGGGGGGGGGGGGGGGGGGGGGGGGGGGGGGGGGGGGGGGGGGGGGGGGGGGGGGGGGGGGGGGGGGGGGGGGGGGGGGGGGGGGGGGGGGGGGGGGGGGGGGGGGGGGGGGGGGGGGGGGGGGGGGGGGGGGGGGGGGGGGGGGGGGGGGGGGGGGGGGGGGGGGGGGGGGGGGGGGGGGGGGGGGGGGGGGGGGGGGGGGGGGGGGGGGGGGGGGGGGGGGGGGGGGGGGGGGGGGGGGGGGGGGGGGGGGGGGGGGGGGGGGGGGGGGGGGGGGGGGGGGGGGGGGGGGGGGGGGGGGGGGGGGGGGGGGGGGGGGGGGGGGGGGGGGGGGGGGGGGGGGGGGGGGGGGGGGGGGGGGGGGGGGGGGGGGGGGGGGGGGGGGGGGGGGGGGGGGGGGGGGGGGGGGGGGGGGGGGGGGGGGGGGGGGGGGGGGGGGGGGGGGGGGGGGGGGGGGGGGGGGGGGGGGGGGGGGGGGGGGGGGGGGGGGGGGGGGGGGGGGGGGGGGGGGGGGGGGGGGGGGGGGGGGGGGGGGGGGGGGGGGGGGGGGGGGGGGGGGGGGGGGGGGGGGGGGGGGGGGGGGGGGGGGGGGGGGGGGGGGGGGGGGGGGGGGGGGGGGGGGGGGGGGGGGGGGGGGGGGGGGGGGGGGGGGGGGGGGGGGGGGGGGGGGGGGGGGGGGGGGGGGGGGGGGGGGGGGGGGGGGGGGGGGGGGGGGGGGGGGGGGGGGGGGGGGGGGGGGGGGGGGGGGGGGGGGGGGGGGGGGGGGGGGGGGGGGGGGGGGGGGGGGGGGGGGGGGGGGGGGGGGGGGGGGGGGGGGGGGGGGGGGGGGGGGGGGGGGGGGGGGGGGGGGGGGGGGGGGGGGGGGGGGGGGGGGGGGGGGGGGGGGGGGGGGGGGGGGGGGGGGGGGGGGGGGGGGGGGGGGGGGGGGGGGGGGGGGGGGGGGGGGGGGGGGGGGGGGGGGGGGGGGGGGGGGGGGGGGGGGGGGGGGGGGGGGGGGGGGGGGGGGGGGGGGGGGGGGGGGGGGGGGGGGGGGGGGGGGGGGGGGGGGGGGGGGGGGGGGGGGGGGGGGGGGGGGGGGGGGGGGGGGGGGGGGGGGGGGGGGGGGGGGGGGGGGGGGGGGGGGGGGGGGGGGGGGGGGGGGGGGGGGGGGGGGGGGGGGGGGGGGGGGGGGGGGGGGGGGGGGGGGGGGGGGGGGGGGGGGGGGGGGGGGGGGGGGGGGGGGGGGGGGGGGGGGGGGGGGGGGGGGGGGGGGGGGGGGGGGGGGGGGGGGGGGGGGGGGGGGGGGGGGGGGGGGGGGGGGGGGGGGGGGGGGGGGGGGGGGGGGGGGGGGGGGGGGGGGGGGGGGGGGGGGGGGGGGGGGGGGGGGGGGGGGGGGGGGGGGGGGGGGGGGGGGGGGGGGGGGGGGGGGGGGGGGGGGGGGGGGGGGGGGGGGGGGGGGGGGGGGGGGGGGGGGGGGGGGGGGGGGGGGGGGGGGGGGGGGGGGGGGGGGGGGGGGGGGGGGGGGGGGGGGGGGGGGGGGGGGGGGGGGGGGGGGGGGGGGGGGGGGGGGGGGGGGGGGGGGGGGGGGGGGGGGGGGGGGGGGGGGGGGGGGGGGGGGGGGGGGGGGGGGGGGGGGGGGGGGGGGGGGGGGGGGGGGGGGGGGGGGGGGGGGGGGGGGGGGGGGGGGGGGGGGGGGGGGGGGGGGGGGGGGGGGGGGGGGGGGGGGGGGGGGGGGGGGGGGGGGGGGGGGGGGGGGGGGGGGGGGGGGGGGGGGGGGGGGGGGGGGGGGGGGGGGGGGGGGGGGGGGGGGGGGGGGGGGGGGGGGGGGGGGGGGGGGGGGGGGGGGGGGGGGGGGGGGGGGGGGGGGGGGGGGGGGGGGGGGGGGGGGGGGGGGGGGGGGGGGGGGGGGGGGGGGGGGGGGGGGGGGGGGGGGGGGGGGGGGGGGGGGGGGGGGGGGGGGGGGGGGGGGGGGGGGGGGGGGGGGGGGGGGGGGGGGGGGGGGGGGGGGGGGGGGGGGGGGGGGGGGGGGGGGGGGGGGGGGGGGGGGGGGGGGGGGGGGGGGGGGGGGGGGGGGGGGGGGGGGGGGGGGGGGGGGGGGGGGGGGGGGGGGGGGGGGGGGGGGGGGGGGGGGGGGGGGGGGGGGGGGGGGGGGGGGGGGGGGGGGGGGGGGGGGGGGGGGGGGGGGGGGGGGGGGGGGGGGGGGGGGGGGGGGGGGGGGGGGGGGGGGGGGGGGGGGGGGGGGGGGGGGGGGGGGGGGGGGGGGGGGGGGGGGGGGGGGGGGGGGGGGGGGGGGGGGGGGGGGGGGGGGGGGGGGGGGGGGGGGGGGGGGGGGGGGGGGGGGGGGGGGGGGGGGGGGGGGGGGGGGGGGGGGGGGGGGGGGGGGGGGGGGGGGGGGGGGGGGGGGGGGGGGGGGGGGGGGGGGGGGGGGGGGGGGGGGGGGGGGGGGGGGGGGGGGGGGGGGGGGGGGGGGGGGGGGGGGGGGGGGGGGGGGGGGGGGGGGGGGGGGGGGGGGGGGGGGGGGGGGGGGGGGGGGGGGGGGGGGGGGGGGGGGGGGGGGGGGGGGGGGGGGGGGGGGGGGGGGGGGGGGGGGGGGGGGGGGGGGGGGGGGGGGGGGGGGGGGGGGGGGGGGGGGGGGGGGGGGGGGGGGGGGGGGGGGGGGGGGGGGGGGGGGGGGGGGGGGGGGGGGGGGGGGGGGGGGGGGGGGGGGGGGGGGGGGGGGGGGGGGGGGGGGGGGGGGGGGGGGGGGGGGGGGGGGGGGGGGGGGGGGGGGGGGGGGGGGGGGGGGGGGGGGGGGGGGGGGGGGGGGGGGGGGGGGGGGGGGGGGGGGGGGGGGGGGGGGGGGGGGGGGGGGGGGGGGGGGGGGGGGGGGGGGGGGGGGGGGGGGGGGGGGGGGGGGGGGGGGGGGGGGGGGGGGGGGGGGGGGGGGGGGGGGGGGGGGGGGGGGGGGGGGGGGGGGGGGGGGGGGGGGGGGGGGGGGGGGGGGGGGGGGGGGGGGGGGGGGGGGGGGGGGGGGGGGGGGGGGGGGGGGGGGGGGGGGGGGGGGGGGGGGGGGGGGGGGGGGGGGGGGGGGGGGGGGGGGGGGGGGGGGGGGGGGGGGGGGGGGGGGGGGGGGGGGGGGGGGGGGGGGGGGGGGGGGGGGGGGGGGGGGGGGGGGGGGGGGGGGGGGGGGGGGGGGGGGGGGGGGGGGGGGGGGGGGGGGGGGGGGGGGGGGGGGGGGGGGGGGGGGGGGGGGGGGGGGGGGGGGGGGGGGGGGGGGGGGGGGGGGGGGGGGGGGGGGGGGGGGGGGGGGGGGGGGGGGGGGGGGGGGGGGGGGGGGGGGGGGGGGGGGGGGGGGGGGGGGGGGGGGGGGGGGGGGGGGGGGGGGGGGGGGGGGGGGGGGGGGGGGGGGGGGGGGGGGGGGGGGGGGGGGGGGGGGGGGGGGGGGGGGGGGGGGGGGGGGGGGGGGGGGGGGGGGGGGGGGGGGGGGGGGGGGGGGGGGGGGGGGGGGGGGGGGGGGGGGGGGGGGGGGGGGGGGGGGGGGGGGGGGGGGGGGGGGGGGGGGGGGGGGGGGGGGGGGGGGGGGGGGGGGGGGGGGGGGGGGGGGGGGGGGGGGGGGGGGGGGGGGGGGGGGGGGGGGGGGGGGGGGGGGGGGGGGGGGGGGGGGGGGGGGGGGGGGGGGGGGGGGGGGGGGGGGGGGGGGGGGGGGGGGGGGGGGGGGGGGGGGGGGGGGGGGGGGGGGGGGGGGGGGGGGGGGGGGGGGGGGGGGGGGGGGGGGGGGGGGGGGGGGGGGGGGGGGGGGGGGGGGGGGGGGGGGGGGGGGGGGGGGGGGGGGGGGGGGGGGGGGGGGGGGGGGGGGGGGGGGGGGGGGGGGGGGGGGGGGGGGGGGGGGGGGGGGGGGGGGGGGGGGGGGGGGGGGGGGGGGGGGGGGGGGGGGGGGGGGGGGGGGGGGGGGGGGGGGGGGGGGGGGGGGGGGGGGGGGGGGGGGGGGGGGGGGGGGGGGGGGGGGGGGGGGGGGGGGGGGGGGGGGGGGGGGGGGGGGGGGGGGGGGGGGGGGGGGGGGGGGGGGGGGGGGGGGGGGGGGGGGGGGGGGGGGGGGGGGGGGGGGGGGGGGGGGGGGGGGGGGGGGGGGGGGGGGGGGGGGGGGGGGGGGGGGGGGGGGGGGGGGGGGGGGGGGGGGGGGGGGGGGGGGGGGGGGGGGGGGGGGGGGGGGGGGGGGGGGGGGGGGGGGGGGGGGGGGGGGGGGGGGGGGGGGGGGGGGGGGGGGGGGGGGGGGGGGGGGGGGGGGGGGGGGGGGGGGGGGGGGGGGGGGGGGGGGGGGGGGGGGGGGGGGGGGGGGGGGGGGGGGGGGGGGGGGGGGGGGGGGGGGGGGGGGGGGGGGGGGGGGGGGGGGGGGGGGGGGGGGGGGGGGGGGGGGGGGGGGGGGGGGGGGGGGGGGGGGGGGGGGGGGGGGGGGGGGGGGGGGGGGGGGGGGGGGGGGGGGGGGGGGGGGGGGGGGGGGGGGGGGGGGGGGGGGGGGGGGGGGGGGGGGGGGGGGGGGGGGGGGGGGGGGGGGGGGGGGGGGGGGGGGGGGGGGGGGGGGGGGGGGGGGGGGGGGGGGGGGGGGGGGGGGGGGGGGGGGGGGGGGGGGGGGGGGGGGGGGGGGGGGGGGGGGGGGGGGGGGGGGGGGGGGGGGGGGGGGGGGGGGGGGGGGGGGGGGGGGGGGGGGGGGGGGGGGGGGGGGGGGGGGGGGGGGGGGGGGGGGGGGGGGGGGGGGGGGGGGGGGGGGGGGGGGGGGGGGGGGGGGGGGGGGGGGGGGGGGGGGGGGGGGGGGGGGGGGGGGGGGGGGGGGGGGGGGGGGGGGGGGGGGGGGGGGGGGGGGGGGGGGGGGGGGGGGGGGGGGGGGGGGGGGGGGGGGGGGGGGGGGGGGGGGGGGGGGGGGGGGGGGGGGGGGGGGGGGGGGGGGGGGGGGGGGGGGGGGGGGGGGGGGGGGGGGGGGGGGGGGGGGGGGGGGGGGGGGGGGGGGGGGGGGGGGGGGGGGGGGGGGGGGGGGGGGGGGGGGGGGGGGGGGGGGGGGGGGGGGGGGGGGGGGGGGGGGGGGGGGGGGGGGGGGGGGGGGGGGGGGGGGGGGGGGGGGGGGGGGGGGGGGGGGGGGGGGGGGGGGGGGGGGGGGGGGGGGGGGGGGGGGGGGGGGGGGGGGGGGGGGGGGGGGGGGGGGGGGGGGGGGGGGGGGGGGGGGGGGGGGGGGGGGGGGGGGGGGGGGGGGGGGGGGGGGGGGGGGGGGGGGGGGGGGGGGGGGGGGGGGGGGGGGGGGGGGGGGGGGGGGGGGGGGGGGGGGGGGGGGGGGGGGGGGGGGGGGGGGGGGGGGGGGGGGGGGGGGGGGGGGGGGGGGGGGGGGGGGGGGGGGGGGGGGGGGGGGGGGGGGGGGGGGGGGGGGGGGGGGGGGGGGGGGGGGGGGGGGGGGGGGGGGGGGGGGGGGGGGGGGGGGGGGGGGGGGGGGGGGGGGGGGGGGGGGGGGGGGGGGGGGGGGGGGGGGGGGGGGGGGGGGGGGGGGGGGGGGGGGGGGGGGGGGGGGGGGGGGGGGGGGGGGGGGGGGGGGGGGGGGGGGGGGGGGGGGGGGGGGGGGGGGGGGGGGGGGGGGGGGGGGGGGGGGGGGGGGGGGGGGGGGGGGGGGGGGGGGGGGGGGGGG